>BRDA01030867.1:0-33615 GCA_036984385.1 Crenuchus spilurus | reverse complement strand
TGTACTCACCAGAGAAAACAATCAGACATAAGAAAACACTGGTGGATGTTAGAATTTTTGTGAAAACTGCGTAAGGGACTTTTAAGAAAAAAAAATCTTCTTAAGACTGGTTGATGAATGATGCCGAAACCTCTTGGTTAATAATTTTTATTTCAATCAAGGAAGTTACCAAGCTTACCTTAAACCTGAAGTGAAACAAATTGAGTGAAAGTAACAGCCCAAAATGAAAGAATGACTATTGGGAGCATTTTTTTCTCCACTTACTTTTTGTTTTGAAATTTCTAAGAGGGTGAGTTGGGCTGACTCTCTCAGTGAACCAGAATGTTGATTTGCAAAGCTACATTTTCTTTTTCTTTCACAATTAATACTCCCCTGTCATCCACTTCGGTTGCAAAATGATCAATACTGTCAGCAATTTAACCTCTGAGCATTTTCTCCCCACCTCTCTCCATCTGATCTGCTGTTTTTTGTCTGCTGTTTTGTTGTGAGATGTTAAAGGTCTCACTGAATTCTTTTTATCATGAAGGACTTTTGCAGTCAAACTCAATTTAATTCAAAGTCTGCGTCATCAAAATAAGAAGAGAATGAAGAAAGTTTACTTCTGAAATGTTCATGCGCATGCACACACACATACACACATACACACACACACACACACACACACACACACACACATACACACAGTGGATTTAATGGAGAAATAATAGAACATAACACTTCAGCATGCAAGTGCAACTCCACTGGGGCTCTACTGAGAACAGACTGAGCATGCTTGTTTGTGTGCGTGTGTGTGTGTGTGTGTGTGTGTGTGTGTGTGTGTGTGTGAATCACCCCTGGTGTGAATATGGCTGTTTTATTCTCTTGCCTGTCAACACCACCAGCAGCTTGTAGCTTTTTTGAGAATTCTTCTCTCTCCTCTCTTTCTATGCCTCTTTTTTACTCATCACTCTCTCTTTGCCTCTTTTTATTCACCTTTTTCTCTCTTTCTACTCTCTCTCTCTATATATATATACCATTTTTATTTATCTTTCTCTCTTTGCCTCTTTTTTCTCTCTCTCTGTCTCTCTCTATATATTAATCTCTAACTCTCTATCTCTCCTGCTTCCTCTTTTTTATTCATCTTTCTCTCTCTTTGCCTCTTTTTTATCTCTCTCTTTATTAATCTCTAGCTCTCTCTGTCTCTGTCTTTCATGCTCCCTCTTTTTTATTCATCTTTCTCTCTCTTTATGTATTCATCTTTCTCTGTCTCTTTTTATTAATCTCTTTCTCTCTCTCTTTGCCTGTTTTAATCATCTCTATCTCTCTTTTTATTTGTATTTCTTTTTATTCTCTCCCTCTCTCTCTCTCTCTCTCTCTCTCTCTCTCTCTATTCTTCTGTATTTGTCTTCATTTATTTCTCTTTCTTTATTCATCATTCTCCTCCTTATTTTCTCTCTCATTTTATTCCATACTGTCTATATTACTTGCTCTCTCTCATTTCTCTCTCTCTCCCCTCTCTTTCCATCTCTCCAACTCTCATTTCTCTCTCTCTCTCTCTCTTTTTATTCCTTGCATTTTCTCTATTCGTTCTTTCTGTCATTGTCTTTGTTCTCTCTTTTGTCCCCCCTTCACAGCCTGTCTTGTCCAGACCACCCCCCCATTCTTCATCCCATGACCTCTACAACATTTGCCAAGTCCCACAGTCCCAAATCTGCCAATTTCCATTTTCTCAAATCCTCAAAATTCCTCTTAATCCAGCCAATCCGTGCTAGTGACCAGCGCTCAAGAGAGTGTATTAGATAACAAGCCATTTTGTTCATAACTCATAATCGTAGACCTTGTTGTCAACACTAAACAGTACACTTAAAAGCTTATGATCCCTGTTTAATATGAATGATATGGTTAAGAAATTTCAGTGGAACTCTAAGACTGCACAATATGGCCAGAATATAATTTTACTGTAGTTAATGTTACTTGTCATAATTACCTTGCAGTATATGATAAACATATTGATGTAGTTAAAGAATGGCTCGGTTGTTGGATAATGTGAGGTCCTTGATTATTCAGAATGCTTGTCGAGATTCATCTGGAGCATCTGTGATCAGTAAAAGCACTGCACGGGTTGCAGGACTCATTTGCATTTAGTAGACCTGCAGTATCAGTACTGTAAAGTATGATATTATGATAATGATTATTAAATGATGTATTATGCAGCCTCTGTGTGTGCAGTAGGGAGTAAAGGTTTGTAGCCCTGAAGGGTTTCCTACTGCAGCTCTGTCATGTGAAGGCCTGGGGTCCGGCTGAGCAGAGGCCTCTCATCAGTCACTGTCCGTGAGGGCGATCGGCTCACCCCCACCACCGACCCCCCCTACCGCCTGCTCCAGACAGCATGCCCTCCCATACATCTCCCTCCAGTCAATTCTCTGAGTGCTCAGCTCTGTACCGTTCTCCTCCTCAGCCATGATCCGTCATTCAAAACCTTCTGTCAAATTCTAGCAACCTCGCTCAGGTTCAGATTCTTGGCTTCACCAAATGATGAGTAGGCCTATTATAGCACTGTGCAAAAGTCAAGAGGTTGTTTAGGGTGGTTTGCCTTGGCAGTAAGTGTTTGTTTGTTTGTAAAACACTAACATTACAATAAATGTTTTAAAAAAGCATTTAAAAGACGCTTATTCTGTTAGACAAGCTTGAAAGTTCCAGTCCGACAGCTGCAGTTTCAGAATGCAAACTCAAAGAGCAAGAATCAATTTTACCTCAGAAATCCGCCTTTATTGAGTCTATTAAAGTCTGTAGTAGTGCGGCATTAAATGCAGTGTTGGCTCAGTGGTCTTCTGGCTTGTCAGGCATGGCAGATTCATGACGCAGAATGTCTTTGCAAAGCTGTGATCTTGTGAGGAGTTGGTAAGGGATGAACCAACATGGCTGCCTGTTCCAGAACACATTTTAAAAGAAGTACAAAGACAAAAGACAAGGAACCCTCTTCTTGTTCTTTTTGCTACAACAATGCTATTTTGCTATATTTCTACACCTTATACATAGTCATCCATCCGTTATCTTATCTGCTTTATCATGGTGAGTCCCCCACCCCCTCACCTGGCACAGGGCAAACTATCTTAGCCAATTGATTGCTGGGCGTGTGTGTGTATATATATGTATATATAAGTTGTAAATAAAAAATGTAATAAAATATAATTTAATTCAAAAAGATAAACTGTCATATATTTAGTATTATTATTTTGTATTATTATTATATTATAAATATCACGTACAGTGATCCTTTACCACAAATTACTACATCAGTGCAAATATGCTATTGAAGCCCTTTGACAGTGAACTTATCTGTATTGTTGGGTGTGGTGTTCCTCATCTTCCTCCATAGATTCTCTCTGGAGTTCAGGTCTGGAGAGTTGACTAGCTGCTCTCCAGATAAATATTGTATCCCCCCCAAAAAACTCAGATTTTTCAGAACTTGTAGAACTACCTTGTAGAATACCAATTTTCAGTCATCTAAACACATTGCACATTACTATTGTGCAGAAATCTACTAAACACACCCTATATGTGCTGTTCTTTACTGTTTACAATGTGAAACTCTTCAAGCATGCTTAGCATGTAAGATAACCATATTTTGTCATAGAAAATGAACTGTCACAGTAATTAAATGGCAATATTGAACAGCACATGAAATGTTAAAGTTCCTTATTTGCTTGCTCATGTCATCATACAAACATGCATTCATTTGCATTTGTAACTAGACTGTAATTCTCTCCAGCTCTATGTACAACTTAAGAACACTACTCTTAAACTGTAGTAGTACAAATCCTTTGAAAGTAATTGTAACTTGGATTTACAATTATTTTGTTTGCTTGCAGTACACTTTAAAACATTACTGTAAAAATATAGTCAACTTACAACTGTATGATGCCATATGTACAGTAAGACCAAATATGGTAATACTGTCAATAGCAAGGCTTTATGCACAGCATTACAACACGGGTCACCAATAAAGCATTTTACAGTACAATACCGTATTTTCTCAAAGACATTTTCAGCCCAACAAATGATCAGATGTGACTATTGTCAGAAGTATTCAGGATGACTTTTATCTATCATTAACACAGCAAACTGGCTCAGTGAAATAAATAGCTGTTTTGCTGTGAGTGGAGTTTTGGATTGATTAACAGCTGTACAGGTAATTAAGGACTTCACAGCAGTACTGTCGTTTTGGCCATGGAGGGGTGTGGCATTTTCTTAGTTTATGCAAATTTATTAACTAGTTTATGCAAAGTTATTTTACTTCTGCTTTGCTTGCAAGGTTTATTGTTAAAGAGTAAATAACTTCAGCAACAGGATATTTGTCTGTTTTTATGTGCTCTGCTACATATGTGTGAGGAGCTGGACAGTTTCCACACATAGTGGCAGAGTTAACAGCTGAGAACCAAAAAACAGTCAAAAAGAATACAAAGCTGGTAATATGATTAAAAAGACAATCCAAAAAGAATTAATATATTGTTAATTAGAAGTACTGTAAAATAGCAGTAATATGCTAGCACATCCTGTAAAATTACCATAAAAAACTACTAGTTGTTCTGCTTGTAATTCAATATAAAATAAAATACTGTTAAAATGAATAACAGTAGATGTACTGTAAAATAACAGTAAACTGCTACCAGTATTTTACTGTTAATTTACAGTGATATATTTTACTGTGCACTTTCTACAAGCCTGCTTTCTTCATACATGGTTAACAAATGCTTGATAATTATCTGATTAGTTGAATCGTGTGGACTGGAGATAACTTGTACCGCTTTCTAGGTCTAGAGAATTTGTCTTGCATATATTAGCATTGCCTTAGTCTTTAGCTTTGTTCTGCTTTGTCCTTGAAGTTGGTACTCCCTTATTCCCTGTTCCGATGTGCCAGTAGCCCATCTGCGCAAAGAACCCTTTGTGTCACGCCTAGCTCACCCCCCCATCAACACCCCCCAAGCTCATGACCTATACTGAGAGTAAAGCATCTCATAATGATGCATTACGAGCTCTTCTGGTGAGTGAACTGTTCTACTGTAGCCTTCTGAAGTCTGAGATAACTGTAAGGGCACAAAACTAGGACAGACAAATGTGAACATGTTTCTGTTTTATTAGGCAACGTGGTGCCATTTTTGGAAATAGGCTCTTTTTTTCATATCTCGCTTATTTGCGGAAAAAGGTCTCTCTCTTGCGCCCCCTTAATTTGTGTTTTTTATTTATTTTTTTCTTACAATGCCTCTCAGTCTTTTGCTCTTTCTGTTTTCTTGCAGCAGTCATCTCAGATCTGACTAAGCTCCTTGGGGAAGCTAACACAGGCTTTAGGACCCTAGGGGAGCTAGCAGGGGAGGCGGATGTGGCCATCAGTCCCACGTGTTTAGATGGGGGTCTGATGAGATGCTTTCAGTCTGACCGCTTTGTCAGTTCCCCAGTGATGTGATCACAAGCATCTTCATCACATCCACTCTAAGCCTTTCTAGCATTAAAAAAATAAGATACCTTAAGATATCTTAAGATACCAATGTAAGAGACTCTTAGATTAAATGTGTCCCTATCGTCTTCATTACCTCAGCTAGCATCCTAGCATAAAGAACATGGACTGCTAAAGCTAGTATCACTGTCAAGTACTCTTGAGTGCTCTAGGTCCACGGTATGATGATCATAACACACTTACTTAAGTGGACACGTCCCTTTAGCATCTTCATAACCTCAATCTTATGCTTTCTAGCACACTGCGATAAAGATCTAAAGTTTGTAAACAGTCTGTTAGACACACCTACCTTGTTGGTCCACCTCAGAGTTTTAGAGTTAGAAACAGTAGCTCATCTTTTTTTTTCTGCACAGTTTGTTTTGGTCATTGTCTAGTCCTTCAGCAATGATCAAAAGATGCTGTCCACAGAACACTGCTGGCTGGATATTTTTGTTAGTGGACTATTCTTAGTCCAGCAGTGACACTAAGGTGATTAAAATCTCACCACATCAGTGCTTAGAATGATCTACAACTTAAATCCTACCTACGCTGTGGTGTGAACATGGAAGTCATTTTACTGTTATGGCTGAACAGTTTAGGCTTTAGGAACATTGGGGTAGAGACTGATTCCACCCTATTAAAGCTCTAAATAACCTGTCAAAAGTGGAATAAAAATATAACATAATTACTCCCTTACACACAAAAGGCAAAACATGCTGCAAGACAGGCTCTCACCCCCTACAGCTTCCTGGTCTGGCCTATTAATCATTGAGTTCGTAAGCACAGCACTAATCTCACTTAACTATAACACAATAAGTAGAATATAAAGAAATCGCAAGCCAAGTGTGACAAAGGCCCACACATTTCCAGTGCATCGTACTGTATGGTAGAATGGAGCCTGTGCACACTATAGTTATAGAGAAAAACACTTTTCACCATCTGTGTATGAAGCAGAGGCCAAAACTTGTCCGCACTGCTGTGGGGAGCTGTGCTTTATCTGTACTCCATGCACTTGCCCTGGAGGTATAAATAGATAAACAAATGCATGGATAAATAGACGAATAGATAAATAAGTAAATAAATGCATAAATAACCAGGATGAACTGCACCGCCGCACAAATATGATATTATGCGTGGCCTTGATGCAAGAACAATCAGGAATTTTATTTGTGATTCGATCTTTTCATATCCCAGAGGCCGGTGATGAAGGGTGTTGTTGTCAGAAGGAGGGGTGGAAGCAGCGGAATTGGATAGCATTTACTCTGGCAAGGAAATGAAGGAGCACTTCAAAATGGCACCTGAGTGTTTTCAGTTGGGGCTTTTTTAATTAGCGTCGGAGCTAAAGGCATAGGTGCCACTCTGAGACGTCAGTTTTCCAACCGCAGTGGTGAGTGCCAAAAGTGAGTAAGTAAGTACCTTTGAGCCCATCAGATGATAAACAAAGTCCAAAGTGGAAAGTCTGGGTTAGATGCAAACTGAAAAGTGTTGTAGTAGATATATTCTAGAAAGAATGGAGGAGAGAAGAATTGGGAACTTAATATTAAAATCTGAACTTTTTACAAACATTGTCACTAAACATGTTTACAGAAGTTCTGGCATAACATCATGAAAAAGAAAGCTTAAGCAGAATCTTGGCTCAAAAAGGGAACCCATCCTGGTCTGCTTAACAATAGTACAATTACAATAACAGTGTGAGTTATGATAATAAAATAAGCAAATTGGATGTGTTCTAGAAAGAATGGAGTATTAGAGTAGTGGGTATTGATTACATTGTAGAAAGAATAAAAAAAATGAATGATTGGGTATTGGATATAGTCTAGAAAGAATTGAGTATTAGGTATTGGATGTGTTGTAGAAAGAATAGAATATTAGAGTATTTGGTATTGAATGTGTTCTAGAAAAAATGTAGTAATATAGTATTGGGTATTGAATGTGTTCTAGAAAGAATGGAGTATTAGAGTATTTGGTATTGGATGTGTTGTAGAAAGAATGTAGTAATAGAGTATTTGGTATTGGATGTGTTGTAGAAAAAATGTAGTAATATAGTATTGGGTATTAGATGTGTTCTAGAAAGAATGGAGTAGTAGAATAATGGGTATTGGATGTGTTCTAGAAAGAATGGAGTAATAGAGTATTAGGTATTGGATGTGTTCTAGAAAGTATGGATTAATAGAGTATTGGTTATTGGATGTGTTCTAAAAAGAATGGAGTAATAGAGTATTGGATAGGTTCTAGAAATAACTGAGTAATGGAACATTGTGAATTAATGTGTTCTATAAAAATGAAGAAATGGCAAATTAGGAATTGGATATGTGATATACAGAACAGAGAGTTTGGAGGTTTGGGATTTGGATATGTTATAGAAAGAATAGAACAGTGAGAAGAATAGGTCCTCTGTTCTGCACTCTTTGGTGCCTTTCCTGCTTTAACAGTCGCACTTTAATGCAGAAATGGGTTGTTAATGGGCTGATTAGTTGGATCAGGGAACAGGGAGCAGTAAAGTAGTAAAATATGCAGAGCAAGGGATCTCCATAACAGAAGAAACAAAGGGAAACAATGTTCTAAAAGAATTGAGTATTGGTATACTTTGGAATATTTTGTGCTGCGGAGATTTGGAAATATGACATCCGGAATTTCACTTTATGCGAATATGTCTTTTTCTCTCTCCAATATCTCCCAAACTTTTGACCACTAACAGGCGACAGTTGACAGGAGTTCTACTTTGCCGCAGGGTGGAACCAATAGCTGAGGATGATAACTCTGTTTAGAGTAAAAGAAGCAGAAGAAGTGATAAGAAGCAGAAATTGGTAACTTATCTATTTGTGTGTGAGAATGTAAAGCCCATAATATATTGTAATAGTCAACACTTTTGAGGTGTTTTTAATGTAAAAGCCAGAGCCTGTGTTTGGTAACAGGGTGCCTATGTTAGTGCTAGTGATATAAGTGAGACAGGTAGAGAGAGAGCGTATAATGACAGATGATGAAAGGATGAATAAAAGTCAGAGTCACAAAGTGGATAATGGAGAGACTGGAGAGACAGAGGAGCAAGAGAAAGACAATGAGGGAGACGGAGAGAGAGCTTCATCCGCCTTCACATCTCTCTCTCTCTTTCTGAAGGTAGATGAGGCTGAGATTGAAGACAGGAGTGGGGATACAGCGAGAAGGGAAGGGTCGCCTTGGCAACCCTGCAGCTCTTCCAGCTTGTAGCTGTCAGACATCACATCAGAATTGTGTGTGTGTGTGTGTGTGTGTATGCTTGAGTGTGTGTATAAGTGTGTATGTGTGTGTTCATCCATTTGCCTCTCTTCTAGACTCTCAATGAGGGAATTAGCAAGAGCTGCGCTCTGCATGCTATTTATAGCTTCCAAGGCGAGAAAGAGTAGGAAGAAAAAGTTTGTGTGTGTGTGTGTGCGTGTGTGTGTGTGTGTCTTGAGTGTGTATTCCTGACTTATGGCGTCACTGCACAGATGTTGCATACACTAGAGTTGGTGAGGAGGGCCTTCTATACTCCCAGTTACTCTCTCTCTCTCTCTCTCTCTCTCTCTCTCTCTCTCTCTCTCTCTCTCTCTCTCTCTCTCTCTTCTCTCTCTCTCTCTCTCTCTCTCTCTCTCTCTCTCTCTCTCTCTCATATCTCATCTCTCTCTACAATCATATCAGGATATTATCACCACTACCTAATAGTGGGAATAACTGCTTGGCTTCAAATGTTCACTCAGTAGTGATCTCTGACACTTTCCTTGTTGCTCCTGTGCTCATTATAGAGGTTAACTTGTCCACGGTTGTGTGTTGTTTACTCTGTACCACTCATCGGAGTCAATGTTCCCCTTTGGCATCAATGACCTGTGTTATGCTGTTCGCCATTGAGAGGCACAAGATGTCCATTCTTGGTATACCACCACAGCCCTAGAACATCCCAGAAGTTTCCACCCTTCACCCCATACACTATCATACTCTATTATCATGCCCATGACGTTTGTTTCACCCTCTGCTACAACTGACTGGTGTGCTCACTAATTTATATGTGCAGCAAACCCTGTCACATGACATCTGTGACAGCCCAGGCCTATATATATTTGACTTAACTGTACTAATTCACATTCATTCATTCTCTCTGTGTTTCTCTCTTCCACCATTTCCGAACACCCTCTGAATTGTCAGAAGCTTCAGAGAGATGTATAAATGGTTGGGTGGATAGTTTGCGTAGGAGCTGTTGTGATTGAAGCCGAAACTCGGCTGCATCGTCCGTTTGAAGGTTTAGCACAGCTTGACCCGTGGTGGTCTGAAAAGCACTGAGAGCTGGAAAATGAATGGGCCTCAGTAATGGAGATATTAGCTCTTCAAAGCTTGAGGATGGTGTGTGGCAAACGATTGTGGAATGGCAGGTGTTTGTGAGCTGGAGATTGAATGGGAAAAAAAGCTATAGGAGGGATAGACTGGAGCTGTTTGTGGGGGAAAAGGCTTTACAGTGAAAATTCACAAATGCTATAAGGGGTTTAAGTTATTCCTTTTCTGTTTTTTAATAGTCTCAGTCTCTATCTTTCTCTCTCTCTCTCTCCCTCACACACACACACACACACACATCACCTTCTCATGGTCTGTGTCTGCATTTACTTGTTCCTCTGCCTCTGCTGCATCCTCTGTCTCTCTGCAGCTCAAAGGGTTGTGTCTTCAGTGCCTGCTGTAGCTGAGGTGGCAAGTGGCTCTGAATGCAAATAAGTCTCACCCAGCACCACACACACATACGTACGCACACATACACAGGGCTTGTACTTCTATCTGTGTTTGGGAAAAGGCCTCAGTGAGGGAGCATGAACCAAGACAGGGAGGCAGCGATGATAGAAGAGAGAGAAAAGGCGACAAAGAAACAAGCTGAAAGTGAGATAAAGTGGTACGCAGTTAGTTATAGATTAAAAGTGCTTCATTTTGTCGTTCCTTCACTTTGAGTATAAAATATCATGGCCTGTATTCATATGCTGAGCATTTGTCCTCACCTCCTACCAGCAGCATGGCCAGAATTTCATTTGGTTGCAAGTCAGGGGTCCCGCTAGCAACCATTATGTCCATCATCATCGCTATAGGGAAGATGACAACCACCAGCTAGCCTACTTCATTCTGTCATTACAACAAATGACTCCCTGCTTTACCATAACCAGAGCAAAAAAATCATACTTAAACATGCAACTGCATTCCTTACAAAGAACTGCCTTTTGTAACAACTGGCAGCATACCATGGCATCCTATAGTCTAAGTCTAGCACTAGTTTTACACTGCAAACCTGGTTAAGATACAATAGAAGATCTCAACATAGTTAAGGCAATCAGTTCATAAAATAATTAGCAAGTTTCAGGTGATTTGCACATATGCTAATCTAATTATTGACAAGGCAGCACATTTTCTTTTTGTTTGTGAAGATATAACTCGGTGTCAGTTCCCATAATCCAATGTCATTAAGTTAATATAACCAATCCAACTTCGGGTGATTCTAAAGTCAAAATCACCCCTTTCAAGAGGCTACTAAAGTCAACATCATCCAATTTATTTAATCAGAAACTGATCAGAGGAGTACAGTCAACAGTTAACTTCTATATTAGCAATACAGACTGAGAAGGTAAGCCACCATACAAAGCACCATCATGGTTAACATAATAAATAGTTGTAAAATGTGAAGATAACATTTTAGAATTATGGGGCAGTCATGGCCTAGTGGTAAGGATCTGGTCTTGTGACTGGAAGGTCACTGGTTTGATCCCCAGACAGGACAAGACTGAAGTGCCCTTGAGCACCTAACCCCCTAACTGCTCCCTGGGCATCCGGTGGATAAGGGCTGCCCACCACTTCGGGCACAAATTCTCACAGCGTAGTGTGTTCACTAGCGTGTGTGTGGTTTCATCTTAATCTTATAACCTTTGAAGATTATTGATGAAAATACCTCATTAACTGTAAAGGTTCCAGCAGGGCACTGCACTCACAAAGTGGTGTTTGAATAAGCAGGGCATTGCCCTCACGGAGTGGCGTGTAGACCAGCAGGGGAGCCCAGTGAGCAGTTAGTACTATGGTCTGTCTTTATTGGTGTGGTGCTGTTCAGCAGCCCTGTTAATGGCATTGTGTGGCACTGTGAAGCCTCTACCAAGACGGGCTTCCGGCAGGAAGGCTAAATCCCCCACAGCCCCCCCTCTGGTGGCGCGGAGGCTCCCCTCGGGTGGCGCTGCACCTGTCAAGTGTAAGAATACTCTTCATACCCACCCCAGGAGGCAGGCCAGGTTGGTAAAGGGGCAAGAGCCTCTGTTCAGGCGCTGTCGAGACAAGTTATATTTTGTTTGAACTTCATTGTTTTTCCATGTCCTCTGAGTGCAGCAGATGTGTGTATGCACCACACCTTCCAACTTTGCTGCACCCATTCACCCCCAGCTGCTGCTTTATCTTTTGGTTTGGTTCTTTGTGGTTGTTTTGGTGTTATTTTGAAGCTCTCTGCTTCCCTGTCTGCACTTGAAAGTTGAACCCCAGATGCGTTCGTATCCAGGTTTTCTCCTCAGACCGGCCGTGCTCCAGAGGGTGCCTGACTCCGCTTCCTGGCTTGCATGCCAGTCCCTTGACATTAACAGAAACCAACAAACTCACTAAGTATCCTTGGATGCTCTAACTTCCCAGAAACTTTACTTTTCAAACTCATGTCTTTTGTGTCAGATATGTGCAGCTCTTTTTACTTAAAAATACAAACAAAACATTTCCATGAGCTCAAATTGAGGAATCTGTAGAACATAACCAAAGGGTTTGATTTAGTGTAGCTGTTCACTGTATTTTACGTTTTATTTACTTAATCCAGTTCTTTAATTTCATCACTGTGGTTTACAGTATTGATAACTGGAATTTTTTTTATTCCTTTTTTTCCCTTTTGATTTTTTAAGAAAAAAAAAGAAAGGAAAGAACTTTGTTTACTTGCTAATACCTCAGCTAGCTACTACATTAGCCAGCTAAAAGGGTGGCATGCTAAGAAGTTTCTCAGTCAGGAGAAATGTTCAAACAGTGCAAGGGTAATTATAATGTACACATATGATTACTTGTACAGCATTTTGCAATTGATGTCATGCAGGACATTTAAGGCCTAATCCACATCCAAACTGTACCAGGCCTAAATCTGCCAGGGTAATATCACGCTAAGAGGAATGTGTCAAAGTGCTGAAGTAGCCCAGCCTTCTTCGGACCATGAGCCATGCGTAAAGTGGCACGCTTTATTTTAATCTAAGTGATTAGTGGCCACGTTTTGTATGTTTTAATAAGATTAAGTCAATGTCAATGAGACACGCAAGAGAGAGATTGTCCCACAAAATGAGCTAGATTACACTAAACCAACATGATTAGCCTGCATCTGTCACACAGACACACACACATAGATAGATATACACAGCTAGGAATACAGTCAAAGCCACCCAATGACTTTGCAGGTTTTGAACCTCTAATAATGGCTTTTTAAATCAGTTATTATAAAATACACAGGGTCACCTTCAGTCTATTTAATTATGCACTTGGTTATTTAAAACTATTATGCTGTTACCAAATACCACTTAGCTTACTGTTAGCAATGTTGGCAATAGTATTATATATTGCGGTTATGAATAGACCAATGCAGTATGTTTGAAAGTAAGACTGTTGACTATACTTCCAAGCAGATAACTTACTTTTGATCAGTGGTAGAAGCTGATTATTGTAGGTACTGTAAAATACAAAGACAAGCTAACCTAAATCAAGATTTTGTTGTGTTTGAAGCTCTAATGTCAAGTGTATTCAAGTACAATGGATTAGGTTTATGTTTTTGCCCGTTTGTAATGCCCAATTCAGTTTTCATATGTTTTGGACAGTTTGCTAGCCTGGACACTGACATTAAATCTTAGAAATCAGTTTTATGAAGAGCATTCTAGCTAACTAGGAAACCAGAGAAGTAGAAAATATCATTTAAGTTGTATTTATCAAAGTTAAAACTGATTTTAGCCTCAAATTTGATTAAGATTAGAGTCTCTGAAGAGTACCTTTGTAACCATGAAGTTGTAATAATGAAGGTGATCAGATATCAATTGCAGCCCTGCACTAACATAATTCTGAGAATGCTATGGTGACATGGTGGCTTAGTGGTTGGCACATTTGCCTCTCAGCACTTGGGTTTGAGTCCCCATCTCGGTGGAGTTTCTCTGTGTGTGCATGGGTTTCCTCCAGAGTCTCCAGTTTCCTCCTGAAGTCCAAAAACATGGAGGTCAGGTGAAGTGAATACTTGTTCTGGTGTGAGTGTGTGTGCCCAACAATGGTTTGGCAAACTGTCCTAGGGTTGGCTAAGATAATGGAATGCCCTGCCTTGTGCCCGGTGAAGGAGTAAGGGAACTCACCACAGCCCTGACCACGCTTAAGAGGTTAGGATAATGGATGGATGAATTAGTACAAAAACTCTACTGCCATTATTCACCTGTTAGCTGTTGTCATGCTGTAATGTGGAACATCTGTATACTTGATCGTGTTCTGTATTATAGATTTATAAAAGCTAAAAGTACACAGTAATTTTAAGTTTTTAGGCAAGTGAAGTGAAATCCCTTTAACGCATGACCTCTTGTGGCTTATTGCTTTATTACAAACCTTCTGACACTGGCATCAGTAAAGCTGAAAACAGGTAGTCATGCTTGTGATGGCCTGTAGTCTGACTTTATAAAGCTAAAATATCACGTGAATGACCTCGCTGAGCCTTTATGAAAGATTTAGTGAAGCAGACAGAGACAGAGCTGCTGGTCATGGCGCTCATGAAACCTGCCAGTAATTGTCACTGTGGCTGGTGTTGCTGGAAATTGCTTTAACCTTCATGCCTTCTCCATCGCCACCACTCCGTAAATGTCATCCTATCTGGCTGCTCTCCCTTTGCTCTCTGTTTAAACACTCACTCTTTTCACACACTCACTCTATCTCTCCCAAACAGTCCCTCTGTTGCACGTACACACGCACACATACACATACCAATACATATTCTATTCCAATCACCTTGTGGCAGAATGCCCTTTCTATCTCTCTCCCTCTATCTCCACCAAACATTCCCTTTCTGTCGTCCAGTACAGTATCCTCTCTTTCTTACTTTTTTGCTCCCACTTTAGGTCTGTTCTCACCAGTGGCTTTTGTACTCAGACTTGCTATGTCATTGTATAACAATTCTGATTTATAATGCTGATTCAGGATGCCTTTCATCTGCATATAAATATGTTTAAATGACCAGCAGAAGCCTGATCCAGAGGAGTCTCTGACCTCCATATTGGTTTGACCATAATAATTCCATGTACATTTACATTTGCAGTATTTGGCAGTCGGTGACTGTACAACAGTGCTTTGTTTCCATTAAGAGAATTATCTCAGCTAATACAGACAGGTTAGAGTCCAAACTACTCTTCAGTTCAGACACTGTTAGAACAAAACCATCACTAACACCTAGAAAGAAGGAAAGATACACAATTATACACATAATTCCACCTTTATACTGTAATACTTCTTATGTTTTGTCATTAGCATAGTTGTTCTACCTTGAATAAACAGGGTGTCCCTTTTGCTTCTTTGCCCAAATGATGGTAAATAACTTTAATACTAATGTTCTAGTATTCTGGTGATTAAATTTAGATTAAAAAAACCTCAGTCTGTGTGAAAAACACTGATGTTACAACATGAACTGAAAATGTCCACCACCATCGTCCAAACACACTTTAACCTGATGCTTCATGTTGTGAAAGGTCAGCCATCAACAAAGGTTACTTACTTCTTGTACTGTGCACTGATACATAATGCACAGATCACCTCACAATTCTATTCAGGATGAAATAACCACGAGGATAACTGAGGACTTTAATGTCTCTGCAGCAGCAGGTGACTGATGGAGATGGCTGACGGGCGCCGGCCTCTACTCCTACAGCCACAGATATTAGTCATCACAATTTAACAGCTGTCTACCTGCACTGTAATCATGTCATTGTCAGTCATTTTTACACAGACTGAGGTTTATTTAATCCACATTTCATTACCAGATCTTCATTAGTATTAAAATTATTCACAGTTGTTTGAAGCAAACAGGTCACCATTGCTGCTAGAGCTGCACCAAGAATCAGAACTACATTTTCAGTACTTTCAATGCTTTCTAATACAAATTGCAACAATCAATTATTTAATCTTGCATTCTACACTTTAAATACTTTGTTATAGTAATTGCATCAATTTATATTTTGTTTGACATCTGAAGAGTTTTGTATGGATCACAGAGAGTACATTTGAGAATCAGATTTGTAAGTTAAAATTGTTTAAATATGTCTGTTTTATCAAACAGAATATTGATTCGCTATCAACACTTGGTATCAGTATCAAAATAAAAATTCTGGTACTGTTACAGCTCTAATTGCTGTAGACATGTAGTCAGGTTTATTTATTCTACACTAATAAACATGCTACTGTTACCTGGTGAAAAAAAATGAAAATGTCATGTTTATTTTTTTATTAATGTGCCTTTTAATGTTCCCACCTGCAGCGTAGACAGATAATACCAGGCTAGTTTTGGGTTTAGTCATCTGTTTACTTTGAACCCTGCACTGAAACTGTCCAGCAGATCACAAACCAAAGCAAGAATTCCTCCAGAAATAAAACATGATATGTATGTGCATGTGTATGTGTGTGCAATCCACAGGGAGCAGTCTGTACCCTAGCCTTGTTTTGTAGGCGATTCCTTTGACTGCACTACTTGCATAAGCCCACACCCTCTGTGGTGAGAGAGTTAGAGATTTTATATGTATAAGTTATATTTTTTACATTTTTATTAACTGAATAAGGCTACAGTTTCCAAAAGCTTCTCTTGTGATAAGGTGACTGACAAGAGTTGTGACCAGGATTCGCCAGATGCCACTGCAGATCTCTGCACAGCTGGAGTCGGCACCAACTGTGCCCATTTCCTTCTTCCACATGTTTTTAGAGGAAGGAGAAGATTGCCATCATTTACCTGTTAGACCGGTATGGCCTTCTGATTACAAGACCGGTTGTCCAAATCAGAGAATGTGTCATTTTGATTGACACCTGCTGATGAAGCCTGCTCTGCAAGTATGTGTGTGTGTGTGTGTGTGTGCGCACGTGGGTGTGCGTGTGTACATGTATGCAGAAAATGACTGAAACCCACCTTTTAAAAGTTCAGATTTTTTACAGCGCTTAATTACAGAAGCTTTTCATTATTCATTGTTTAACAGTACAGATGGCATGATACTAGGGATACACCAAATATTTGGCAACCAAAGTTATTTGTCTGAAAATGGTAAAAAAACAATCACTGTCTGTGTTCAGTGAAAGTGAAAAGACCAAATAATGTATACAGAACAATGATGTTAAAATGACATTGTTACTTTTTGCTAGTTCCAGATCTCAGAGTGGAGCTTTACTGCATTAAAGTGAGTTAAATATTGGATACTCATTTAACATTCAGAACTGTGCAGATTCACCAGCAAAGTTACAGTTTGGTGAAATAGAAGAAACCAAACTACAACCACTACCTTTACTAAACTACACTTATTATGATGAAGTCAGAATACAGCTGCTTAGCGTTGTGCTTGTGTTAGCATGTGTTGTGTTTGTGTTAGCGTGTGTTGTGTTTGTTAGCTTGTGTTGTGTTTGTGTTAGCATGTGTTGTGTTTGTTAATTTGTGTTGTGTTTGTGTTAGCGTGTGTTGTGTTTGTGTTAGCTTGAGTTGTGTTTGTTAGCTTGGGTTGTGTTTGTGTTAGCGTGTGTTGTGTTTGTTAGCTTGTGTTGTGTTTGTTAACATGTGTTGTGTTTGTGTTAGCTGTGTTGTGTTTGTTAGCTTGTGTTGTTGTGTTAGTATGTGTTGTGAATGTGTTAGCGTGTGTTGTGTTTGTGTTTGTTAGCTTATGTTGTGTTTGTTAACTTGTGCTGTGTTTGTGTTAGTGTGTGTTGTTTGTGTTAGCTTGTGTTGTTTGTGTTAGTATGTGTTGTGTTTGTTAACTTGTGTTTGTTACTTTGTTTTTGTGTTTGTTAGCTTGTGTTGTGTTTGTTAACCTGTGTTGTGTTTGTGTTAGCATGTGTTGTGTTTGTGTTAGCATGTGTTGTGTTTGTGTTAGCTTGTGTTGTGTTTGTTAATTTGTGTTGTGTTTGTGTTAGCGTGTGTTGTGTTTGTGTTAGCTAGAGTGACCAGACGTCCTCTTTTACCCAGACATGTACTCTTTTTGAGAATTTTACAAACATCCGGGATTTTGTTGTACTCGAGAAGCGTTTCGTTCACAAACTAGTCTCCCTTTCCCCCTATTCCGATTGGTTCGCTTGAGTAAGATGTTATGCTATATTAAATGGAGACCCAGCTGAAATCCAAGCCAGTTTCCCTTTAGGCTGCCACAAGCTCATCAATTCGCTCTGCCGTTTCTTGCTAACGTGTGATTGGCCATCCCACTCCCTCAAATGGAGTCTGGACTGCAATTTGGCTGGCAGTCCTTTTTCACCTGTAAGTTGTTAACGTGTTGAGCGTTTGTTCTGCCTGTGTCACATCAGCTAGATGTATTTTAATATCAGCGGTTTCATATTAAAATCCATTAATATTTACATTTGAGTGTATGTGTGCGTGTGTCTACCAATCTGTGATAAGCCATCTATTTGCATGCCTCTAAGTGTAACTATTATCAAAATAATTCAGAATTCCTGCTTATTTTTACTCAAAATGAGGTATAATTCTGTGTAAATAAGATCTATTGACCATATATTCCAAATATAAGTGTAACATTGGTGACAATGAGCTGAAGTGAAGTTGACTAAAATGGATTGGGTGATAATTTTATGCTACATGCTTTTAACAGTTTATTATTTATAAATAATATGTAATCATGTATTAAAATTTTATTAATGATTAATATTAATTGTTATTACTTTATTATTCATAACATTTAATAGTTTTTATTAGTATATTATTAATAGTAAATAGTAATTATTAATAAAATATAAATCATAATTTGTCAATATTTATAAGAATTAATAATAATAACAGTTCAAGAAACAAAACAAAAAAATGCATTTGAACATGCATTAGCCCCCCGCTAAGGTGTCCTCTTTTTCATCACCTCAGTTCTGGTCGCCCTAGTGTTAGTGTGTGTTGTGTTTGTTACCTTGTGTTGTGTTTGTTAGCTTGTGTTGTGCTTGCTAGCTTTGTGTTGCAGGTCCCTAGAGTCCAATCAATTTGGTCACACATGTGACCTGATTTCTCAAAGGTTTCCACCACATATGATTTTTTTGGCTGAAGTTTATCAGCTGTTGCACGTTCGAATCTCCTAATTGTTCCTTTTTTTGTTTTGCAATTCAGACTTTATATCAAGCAGTTGTTACTTTTAAAAGTAACAAAAAAAGCATTTAAAGTTGTTAAAAAAGTGAGTAGCAACAAATCTATTGACTTTTCCCAGTCTTATTGTAGACTTTTGGAGACATAAAAGTACCAATCATTCTGCAGTTTCTTTCCCCAGCGAACAGCGGGTGCTACCGTGAGCCCCTCCCCTGTCCCAAAGCACTGACAGGCGGTTAGTCTGACAGTAGCCTCACGGATTTTCCCTGCTACACTCAGAGCAGGGAGGAGGAGAGGACTCCGCATCCACACTGCAAATGAATCACGCATGTGCATAAAGCCGCCCTGGCTTACAAAGCGGGATGTAAATGTAAAAGTATTTCTTCACTGTCACATTAAAATAAATCACTGCATTTGACTCACACAACCTCAGTCGGTTATTCACCTCGTCCACTGTGTGTGTCTCTCTAGCTAGCTCACCATGTTGCATTCTAAGCTGTACATGCAGAAATAAAAATAGGAGTGAAATCAAATCCTGAATTCAAGGGCTGGTGGAAGCCGTGTATTGGGGATGATACATGGGCTTACTGCCTGTATTGAAAGGCTGATAAATAAACACATGACAACTAAAAAACATACTTAAAAGGCAAAGCCTTACAATAGTTCCACCCAAACCAAACTGCCATCAATGAGTAAAAATACATTATTCCCAAATCATCATCTAAACCAGAGTTAGTGAAAGGTGGGGACCCCCCTCTGACTGACCGTGGTTCAGATATCCCTGTATGTTTGCATACACTTGAAAATGTGTGTGCTTCAGTCAGAGACGTGAATCCAAATTACAGGGGTTGACCATCCGAGGGGAATGGCTGCAATACAGGATAGTTCATAAGATATTGAGCCATGAGATGTTCCGTTTGAAGTCCTTAAAACACTTGCAGTATTAATATAGATTATTTTTATTTCATTTATCTTGAGATGTTTTAAGTTTAAATTTCAGTTTAGTGAAGCACTTTAAGCACAAACACTTTTTCAGTATGTTACCTTTCTTGTAGAAGTGTGCTTCAAAAAAAAAACTTATGTGGATCAGTTGTTAGTTAATCATTTACATGTCAATATTGCCTCTATGGGCAACAATTGTAAAAAATAAAATAGTAAACCTGAAAAACTGCGGAGTTAAAAGCAATGCGGTTGAAAAATTTGGTGCTGGTGCACCTAAGAAAAAAAGTTAGGCACACCAGTGCAACTAGTGCAAAAAGTTAGGTTAGACTAGACCCCTGTGTTGTGTTTGTGTTAGCTTTGTGTTGTGTTGTTTAAGGTTGTGTTGTGTTTGTTAGTTTGTGTAGTGTTTGTGTTAGTGTTGTGAGCTTTTGTTGTGTTTGAATTAGCTGGTGTTGTGTGTGTTAGCTTTGTGTTGTTTGTTAGCTTGTGTTGTGTTTGTGTTCACTTGTGCTGTGTTTGTTAGCATGTGTTGTGTTTGTGTTACCTTTTTAATACATAAATGTACACATGTACAAGATTTTAGTTAATTACCATTTTAATTTTGGTGCTGTCCTACTTTATATGTTTTCCAGTTTCCTATATCCAATAAAAGCTGTTGAAGTAAATTCCAGCACCACAAGCTTTAAAGTAAGAAGCACTACACTTGACCCATTCAGCCAAGTGTTGATTTCTGCTATTGTATCTCCGTGATGCTGTTGCAGCAGTAATGCTGCTGTTTTTTATGTCTCAAACTATAATTTGGAACAAGATATAAATCACAAACTTTTCACACTTTTATTATACTTTAATTAATTATACATAATAAATAATTATAAATAATAATAACAAGACTGTGATATAAATGTGTGTGCATGCTCATGTTGTGTTCAGCACGGAAGTCTTTTTAACAATGTGGTTGCACAGAGAGTTCTCCAGTTCTCAGTGAACCTCAGATAAATTCTTTGACTGTGGCCAACTAAGAGACCCCCTCTTATATCAGATTTAAACAAGTGACACGTTCTTCCTTTAGGACTGGTGCTGGATCCATAAGGTCTACAACTGTTCTAAAAGTCTATAGCTGCTCACTGTACTGACTCAAAAAAGGAAATAGACAGCAAATAACACACAGTGTGAAGGTGAAGTATTTCAGTATTTGTTACATCTGGATCAGATTCTTTCATGTGCCTTCATGATCTATCATGCCTTTCATGATATCAGCCTGATTCTGATACCCAGTGATACCAATATGCTATATGTGGTATGATATATCTATTTACAACTGAACTGTGAAACTAGTTTTAGTTACTGAGGTCAAGGCTAGAGCATGGTTTAGGGTTATATATGTATATATAGCAGATGAACACAGTGATATTTGAAAAGTGAAGTTGAAGTTTTTAGGATTTACAGAAAGTGTGCAATAATTATTTAAACAAAATTAGGCAGGTGCATAAACTTGGGAACCCTTGTCATTGTATTGATTTGAATACCTTTAGCACTAATTATTGGAACACAAAATTTGTTTTGCAAGCTCACTGACCCTTGACACATACACAGGTGAATCCAATTATGAGAAAGGGTTAAGGTGGCCAATTGCAGGTGCTCAAATGAGCTGAAAACAAAGATTGGTTTAGGGGAAGGATACAAAAAGCTCTCTCAGAAA
Organism: Crenuchus spilurus; assembly: GCA_036984385.1. NCBI lineage: Eukaryota > Metazoa > Chordata > Actinopteri > Characiformes > Crenuchidae > Crenuchus > Crenuchus spilurus. Next base: position 12,177 of record BRDA01030867.1, on the reverse strand, counting down.
TTTCAGCTGTCAGTTTCCACCATGAGGAACATAGTGAGGAAATAGAAAACCACAGGCACAGTTCTAGTTAAGGCCTGAAGTGGCAGGTCAAGAAAAATCTCAGACAGGCAGATGCGAAGGATGATGAGAACAGTCATAGTCAACCCACAGACCAGCTCCAAAGACCTACAACATCATCTTGCTGCAGATGGTCTCACTGTGCATCGTTCAACTATTCAGCGCACTTTGCACAAGGAGAGGCTGTGCACACACCACAAACAGTCGCTTGAGGTCTGCTAAAGCACATTTGGACAAGCCAGCTTCATTTTGGAATAAGGTGCTGTGGACTGATGAAACTAAAACTGAGTTTTTTGGACATCACAAGGGGCAATATGCATGGTGGAAAAAGAACACAGCATTCCAAGACAAACACTTACTACCCACAGTCAAATTTGGTGCCAGTTACATCATGCTGTGGGGCTGTGTGGCCAGTGCAGGTACTGGGAATCTTGTTAAAGTTGAGGGTGGCATGGATTCCAGTCAATATCAGCAGATTCTTGAGAACAATGTTCAAGAGTCAGTGACAAAGTTGAAGTTGTGCCGAGGCTGGATACTTCAACAAGACAACGACCTTAAACTCTGCTCAAAACCTACTAATACATTCATGCAGAAGAACAAGTACAATGTTCTGGAATGGCCATCTCAGTCCCCAGACCTGAATATTATTGAAAATCTGTGGTGATATTTAAAGTGAGCTGTCCATGCTCAGAAACCATCAAACCTTCAACCAGAATCCAGACTCTCGCTGGAAGCTATAGGAAGCGTTTAGAGGCTGTTATGTCTGCAAAAGGAGGATCTACTAAATATTGATGTCATTTTTCTGTTGGAGTGCCCAAATATATGCACCTGCCTAATTTTGTTAAAGTAATTATTGTAGACTTTCTGTAAATCCTATAAACTTCATTTCAGGTGCACTTTGTAGTTCATACAATTACAGACTGTAGTTATCCTCCTTTCACCTGTTCTTCAATGGTCAGGACCCCAATAGGACCACAACATTGGTGTCACTGCAGTGCTAAGAATGATCCACCACCCAAACAATACCTGCACTTTTGGAGGTCCTGATCAATGAAGAACAGGTGAAAGGAGGATAGTAAAGTATGCAGAGAAACAGATGGACTACAGTCAGTAATTGTAGAACTACAAAGTGCACCTGTATGCACAGTAGATTTGATATAATATACAAGGAGTATAGATACAAGGTATATGCACCTAATGAAGTGGCCAGTGAATGTATATACTTATGGAATATATCCATATTTATCTGTGGGACATTCCTAAAAAGCAGGGTTTCTAATATAGTTTCAGACCAACATTGTCCATTAGGAATATCCTGCTGACCTTTTCCTTTCGGACAAGTTTGACTTCTACAAAATTCATAACTGCTGGCAGGCACATATGTCCTTACACACACTCATGCTCAATCAGGCACCTAAAGATGCATGTGTGCATGTATACATGCATGGGCTGACCCTGATCTTAACTCTGTACTCATGCACTCATTGAAATCAAATAGACATTCATTCTTTCACACTCTTCACATTAACATACACTCATAGCCAAAGGGGGAGGGATTTCTACATTGAACCTCCACTCATCTCTGAAATATCTTACGACAGCCTCAAATGGTTATTGGTGGGTGGTGACCACAACACAGCTGATTAGATATGTCAAATAAAATTGCTTTGCACAATAATTGCAATAATTCCTGGCTGTGCCACTGCTCATAACCGAAATGCCAGACATAACTGGTATTCAGTGTCTTTTTTAAGGATGAAATACAAATGCATCTTCTCCACACATGCACACACATACACACTGAGTGCTAGCTGGTGTTAGCAGCCCTGTTAAGGCTGCGGGGTGGCCTGTTCTGATTGGTGCAGAGTGAGGTCAGTGCAGGAAGTGGAGCTGAAGTAATAGATTACATAAGCATCGAGAGAGAGAAGTTGAGGGATATACAAACGGTGTATGGTAGAGAAAAAAATGAAGATATTTTTGACATTTAATCCAATGAACAAAACACTTTTTCTACTGTTAATATTTAGATTTTAAAACCTATATTACTAACATATTTAAAAATGTTAAATGTTCTTGATTGTACTTATTTTTTTAATAATTCTCATATGCTTTTACAGCTTTAATGATGCTCTTTATAATGAGACAATGAGAGGTGGTCAGTGCAGTCCACTGTATTTGAATACCCAAATCACAGTGTTTTTATAGAGTAACTACATGAAATCAGTGCAAAATGTAGATTTTTCTTTGTATAAGAGCCCTTTAAATGAACAGAAAATGCCTTTATGATTTCTAATACAATAATACATCATTGCTTTATTTTTTTATTTTTTGGCCCAGAAATATTTTTTTTTCTGGCTGCGCAACACTCAAGGGACTTTATATAGGTTCATGTCGCAGCTCCCATTTGTGTCACATGAGGTCACTCTTCAGCAGGACAGAAACTAAGTGCTGAGTTGGGAATTATTAAAAAATCAGTAAATCAATGTTTTAACATCTATTCCAAAAAGGAACATAGCAGATTACTTATTTGAATCAACATCTTTAATTGGCAAGTCAAAATTGGCAGAAATAAGAAACAACTTCTCATTTTGAGAAAATAAGAAAGGAATTAATTTCTTATTGTAAAGCATAAATAACGGACCCATGTGCAATTGAGTATTGACACTTCGGTGGCACGATGGTTTGGTACTTAGCATGCACACTTCTCAATGCAGAGGTCTTGGGTTTGAGTCCCCGTCTGGGTGAAGTTTCCATGTTCTCCCTGTGTCTGTGTCGGTTTCTTTCAGGGTCTCTGGTTTCCTCCCACAGTTCAAAAACATGGAGGTCAGGTGAATTGGGTATGTGTGTATGTGTGTGTGTGCCCAGCAATGGATTGATGCCCTGTCTTGGGTTGGGCTAAGATACTGTTATGCCCTGTCCTGCATTGTTCCCCATACACAAAAGGCATTTGGTGTTATGAAGAGATGTAATTGATCACAACAATGAATATCACAATATTTGCTCCATCATATGTGCTCCAATTGCACCTGCTCAATAGCTATTACAATTGAATTGTGGAGCCACGTACAACACCTTTAGGGTTTAAGGAGTTCTTACCGCATATTAATTGAAATATGTAGAGAGAATGAGAAAGAGCTAGCATTATTATAGTTGAGGCAGTGCACCATGTAGCAGCATCTTTTTCATCTGCATGACTCTTTAGCTTCCATTGATGCAGAGCAATGCTGTAAAACACAGTAATGTAATGAGATTTTGCCTAATTGCCCTACAATGCAAAGCTGCACCATATTAATGGCAATATAAATAGCTGGCCAAGAAGGTAAAGCTGAATTGTGTGAATCCAGTTATATATTAATCCATTTAAACTTCTGAATATAGCAATACAAAACACAGGAATGACAGAAAAATATGTACAAACAATAAGGTTTTGATTTGCTTATTGAAATGATACCATATATGTCCAAATGTTTGTAGACACCCCTTCAAATGAATGTGTTCATCTAAGTTAAGTTTCACTCATTGCTGACACTGATGTACAAATGCATACACAGCTTGTCTAGTCCCTGTAGAGAAATACTGTCAATAAAATAGGACCCTCTGGAGCAGATAAACATGAACATACTGGCACCATGTCTAATGCCGGGCACATAAAGCCACCCAGCATTGAGCTGTGGAGCAGTGGAACTGTGCTCAATGGAATGATGTTTCTACATCCAGGGCTTCTGGGATGATGTGAGGTGGTAATTATCCAATATTATGGCCTCACTAATGCTGAATGCAATCAAATCCTCACAACAATTCTGCATTTGCTAGAAAGCCTTCCCTGGACTGTAGAATGAATGAAGTCTTTTTTTATCCCCTTGATTTCAGAAAACACAATAAATGAGCAGGCGTCCCAATACTTTTCCATATAATGCATATTGTATTCAGAATCTATCTGTGACTACTTCATTTTTATAAACGAAGTGCTAAGAGACCCAGGCTCAGGGTGCTGCCGAAGGCTTTTCACTGCTTCTGTAACAGTTTATGATAAGCTAACAATTGCTCCTGATAACATTTTAGCACAAATCCAGCAGTGTTAAGGCAGTAGCTTATCAAGCCTGGGCTGGTTCGGCATGGCTTTTACATGGTGAGCATACTATCGGGGCCTGAAACATTCAAGACGGAGATTTATCACTTCAGATAAATCACAGTAGGATGCTAGGGATGTGGGTATGTATGTGTGCCGTGTGCATGTTTGTAAATTATCTATTTCCGTCCACGCCATGCCTCAGTGAAACGTGTGACAACTGCACAATTGTGGCGCATTTACTACGGCATGGGCCAAATTTTTACCCACAGCTCACAAATTAAAGTAATGTGACTTAATGAGTGCAGTGACAGGTTCTATCATCCAGCACAGATGATCAGCAGGCTCTATTAGCTTTGCACGCAGGTTCCTTATTCTCCACAGCATCCTGGAAGCTTCTTGGCAAAACTTGGGCGGGCTTACGATTGAGCCCTGCGGTACGCCGCTGAGAGAAAAGTGAAGGGAGAAAAGGAGAGGAGGAGTGAATAAAAAGGTTTGGAGAGTTAATTGGAGGAGTAGAGAGAGGTGGGTAGAGATGCAGCGGGGAGGCAGATGAGGAGAGCAAAGTAGAGAGGCGGAGGAGGTGGTGGAGAGGGATTTAGCCGAGGAGTCTCGGCATTGGCGCTCTTCTCATTAAACACAGTGAAACATGCAGAACTATGCACACAAGGTTGACTTCGAATTGATTTTCTAAGGTAACTGGACTTGCCTGAGGCGCGTAAGCCATTTAGAGCCAGCGCATGAAGGAAAAAAAATGGAGAGAGGTGGAAAACAGGAGGGAAAAAATGAGAGCTGCTCAGTTCACCTTACTAAACGAAATTTCCGTTATTGCCTGACACTTTCTTTCCTTGGCTTTTCATCTCTGCCTTTTCTGATTCTGCACAATAGCTGTCGACCTCGATCACCATTCAGTGTCCAAACACTTCACACGAATACAATGAGAGAAGGGTTTGGGGTCTCCTACCCTTCTCTCTCTAGCTCTTGCTCTCTCTTTCATTTTCTTTGTCAATGTCAAAAATTCACTGACCACATAAAGGAGGTGATTTCTCCTACAACCACAAACACACACAGTCTTGTATATTACAGCAGTACAATGATCAAATATTTCATCATTAACATCTGTTACTGATGCTCAGAAATTCCCCAAAACTTTCATTGTGAAGACAGGTTTTGTTACATTGATGAAATTTGATGTAAACAAAGTACGAACCCTTTCTAATATGCAAGAAAAAGGTACTATTTTTAACATTTTTTGATCTACTGCATTCTCTTTTAATACAATGCATGCAGCTAGAGTAAAACAAAAACATCTTGAGCCTCAAATGTTGAACATGACCTTGAGCTGCATGCTTTGTAAACTCATTAATGTTGACCATATAACCTGACGTTTATTCCTGCAGGATTCTGCTTTATCCTCACGACCTGTTTGCAGTACTGAATAAAGATCTGTCTCCAGAGTTGTGTGGTTTAATGAGAGTAAAAAAGTGAAAGCATGTTGTTTTATGACATCATCCCATCCAATTTTGACAAACATCTAAAGAATGAGATAAGCATCCATGTACACGTATCCTCTGAATGTGTTTGTGTGTGTGTATATACATATATATGTATGAGAGTGTGTTTCTCTATGGAGGTCCCTATGTCCCAAGGCTCCTTCACTCCCCACGTGGTGTTTTGGTTTTTTCGGAGCGTGGGGGTGAGAGCTGGATGGGGCAGCAGGGAGCTGGGAAGAGAAAAAGGAGGAGGAGGAGAAGTAAAGGGGGGCAGTCTTGTTTTTCAAGCCACTGAGGTTAATTCCTTATTCCTCTTCATTGATTTTTCCTTCATCCCCGGAAGCCAAACAAGCCGTTGGAACCATAGACACTAAAGATAGTGTAAAGGGGAAAAAAAGTAAAAGAAAAAGGGGGGCAATAACAAAGAGCGCAAAAACAATGACAAAGCCAATTCCCACAAAGCCACAGAGAAATATTCACAGATCTGTTAGCACACTTCTTTGATCTTGCCAAGAGTTTGTGTCTTTCTTGCACTGGTTCTGTGTTTATGATGCCTTTTTTGTTTTCTTTTGTTTTTTCCTCTTTCGAACAAATAAGATCAATGACCTCTTCATGATTTGTCTTTTTTGCTCTTTCTTCTTTTCTTTTTTCTATTTTTTTTTTTTTTTTTGCTTTTTTTCTCTTAGTTTTGACGTTTTTTTCTTACCACAGTAATCTTTTTTGAATTTTCTCTTTTCTCTCTTTTTCCCCCCTCCTTTTTGTCTTTAACCCTAGGTCCGCTCACAAAAAAACTCGATGAATCTTCAATGAACCGGCCACGAGACGAAGGTATTTTTGTTGCATGTTTTCCCTTTTTTCTTGTATTTTTTTAAGTCTTTTTTGGGGGAAAATAAAAAAAAAACAACAACAACAGAGCCTTCTTTATTAGTTATGTGCGGTAGAATTTGTTATCCTCATGTGCAAGTACATATATACGTGTGTGTGTCTGTGTGAATATACTTTAAAGCATTATTGGATGTCTTTGAACAAGAGTGCTAAAAGACCCACCATAGAGCAGATTCCTGTGCAGAGAAACTGCTGCTTTCTTGCAAAACGAGTGCCGGGCCAACGAGAAAATCCTGCAGTATCGCCATTAATGCTGTAGATGACAGAGGCTTTGAGACATAATGCTCAAACAAAGTTATTTAAGCCACGATTTCACAGCTTTGCCGCTTTCACCAACTGTTGCTGTGTGGCGACGTTGCGTGAGGCCTCGTGGAGATTATTATGGCTGAAATATCACCCCGGCTCTAATGAGGACAAATCAGCCGGGCTCCATTCTGCGTTCCAGTGTTAGTGGAAGAACATCTGAAATGACTTTATCTGCACTCGCAGCAAATACCACTCTGCAAATCTAAGAAAATAACTGATTCAGTGGTGAGATAAAAGCACTGATGGCCTAGAGGAAGTGCACACAGATACACGCACACACACACAAACACAACAGTGAAAAAGCTGATGCATTGATTTGACTTGAATCATCATTTAAAGGTGAATAAGGGTGCGTTCAGGTCTGCAGCAAAGAGGTGTAGAGATGCCATATACATCAATCCAAAACATTGACATCTTAATGGACGAAACAGTGAACCATCTCCTCTGCAGACCTTCTTTGGTGTCTGCAGTGTTTTAATGTATGAAGTTGAGTCAAAAATGATCTGCACTTTAGTTGTATTAAAACATCTCTTAGCTGCAATGTCTTATCAACACTTTTGGTACCAAGTCTCTGTCTTCATTCTAACTGCTGTTCAGGTTTGAACTTGTCACATCAGTTCATTTATGACTGCAGTGCAACAAAAAATGTCCACCTCACTTATAATGTGATGAAAGAAGAGCAGTGTGCAGTGATTCGTAGCAGATATATTTCAATATCTTCAAACACCAATGTGAAGCAATACTGTAAGGTTTGAAAGGTTTATAAAAAGAATCATTACTGGTGATGAGACCTGGATTCATCACTACGAGTCTGAGAGTAAACAGCAGAAACATCCTCAATCACCCACCAAGAAAAAGCTCAAAAGTCAAACATCAGCTGGAAAATTGAGGCTTAAAGTTTTCTGGGTTTGAAAGAAGCCGTAAGAGGATGGAGATTTATGTCTGATGAAGAGATGAAGACAGCGGTGCAGTGGCTCACAGCTCAGCTAAAACATGTTTTAATGAGAGAATATGAAGTTTGCTGATAGATGGACAAAGTGTACTGAAAAATAATGTATTCGTCTTTTCTGAAAACTAATTCAAATCTATTCTACAGCCAGAGTGCAGATCATTGTTGACTCACCCTCATGCATGCATTTTAGGATCTCTTCATGAGCTCTTCAGAATTTGGAAATGTAAATGTTGATGTGAGTCACATTTAAAGCTGCTGTACAAATATATGCATACATGACCACATACGGTGCCAACACACTCTAAAATATATTACATCAACTCAATTTTGTCTTTAGTCTTTTAGCTATCTTATATAAATAGCAAAATAGCCAATTTTGGTTTAATTGGGTTTTTTTTAAAAAAATGTATGCATAATTCAATCATTAAGGTATAAACTTTGTGATTCTGAGTGTTTTGATGTGAAGTATTATAAAGAAACTTGTCAGTGGCTGTGGTGCCAAGGGCCACAATGTTTACCATGCAGAAACCATTTTATTCACTATTCAAATGAAAAGCTGCACTATGCTATGTTCATATTATGAATTATGCTATGTTTATAATATTGTTAATGGTAAAATAATGATCATTTTGCCTTAGCACCATGCATCTCTCTCTCTCTGCCCTGTTTTGCACATAATTTAATTAGAAAAAAAAATGCTAAATTAAGCATTTAATGTCAATATCTAAATAATTGTATATATAATATAAATAATATTTTACCACCATTTAATTATGCCAAAATGTGAAGAAAATAAATATAGAAATGCTTTGTAATAGCTGTAAGCCATCATAAAGGCTTCTCATGGCTTATTTCTTTAGAATATCACAATACATATTTAAAGTAAAACAGGACATATGTAAAAAGCTTTGTCCAGATTGCAGCATGATTCTATAAACTGAATTGTCTCAGTTAGAAGTATTATCTCAGTTAATGTCATTGACATGTATGCCATACCGTCTGCCCAATGAGTTTTTATCTGTGGGGATTGTAAGTTCCATGTCAGTGTGACCCCTACCTGAACTATATGTAAAAATATATATAAACACATTCTAAAATATATTACATCAACTCAATTTTGTCTTTAGCCTTTTAGCTTTTGGCAAGAATTGTGTTGATGCAATTTATTTGTAAGCACACTGTGGCAGACGTGGTGAGGGAAGCAGCAGGATCCAGCAAACGTGACTTTTATTGATAACAAAACAGGACTGTGACTGTGATACAAAAAATACAAATGAACTTGACTAGGGTCGACATCCAGGAACACGATGCTGCTAATACACAGAATGACAGACAAGAGACATGAGGAGGCTTATAAAACATGTTAAATCAAGACGTGATGGGAAAGGACTGTGAACTTGACAATGGACAGGTGCAACCACTGAGACATAATGAGACGTGAGGGTGTGGACTAGACATGACATGAATGAAAACAAACACACATGGCAGACACGGACGAAGTAGTGGGCATGGTCAGAGACGCGGCAGCAGCAGGAGGGTCACAATATTAGAATGAATGTAGAAATGTACACATCATTCAGGTCAACTCAGTGCATCAGTTTATTTTTCATTGTACACATTACCCATCAGCCCTTGCTTAGAATTGTATAGCTCTGTCTGATAAATAGTTCTAACATTTTTCTTTCTCCTGACTCTTTTGAGTTCTTGAGAGGGGTTTTCTGATTAACTGTGTGCTTTTTGACCTGCTACTGTTTCTTGAGACGGCTTTCCTGTTGAGCTGTGTGCTTCTTCTTTCTTTGCTCTGACACTGTTTCTTGTGCCAACAAAGAGACTCCTTTTTTCTCTCTTTGCCATTTTCAGTCTTGTTTTCCTTTTTCTCTCTATTTTTCCTTTTTGGAAACTGAGTTTGGGATTTGGTTTCTCTGCAGTAAGTCCCCCGTCCCCCCCCGTCCCCCAAGACTTCAAGAGTTTGTGGCTAATATGATGTTTTAATTTATGAATGGTTGGATGGATCCTTAGGGGCCCAGTCAGTGCATCTTTCTGCCCTAATAGAGAAGTGCACTCACTGAGGCATCGTTAGTGCCTTTAAATGAAGCATTCTGTAAGTGTTTTACTATCAGCTAATGATAATCTAACATAGTACCAGGGCTTCTGATAGCCAGCCTGTATTAAAGGAGAGGAGTGCTTCTGGAATGTTAGATGAAAGTGTACCAACACCCCAAATTCACAGTGTGTGTGTGTGTGTGTGTGTGTGTGTGTGTGTATGTGTGTGTGTGTGTGTGTGTGTGAGTGTCAAGGCCAGGTGTTGCAGGGGATGATATTTTTGAGCTGGGCGGTGTTAAGCCGGTGTGCTGAGAAAAGGATTGATTTCTCACTGAAGGAGAGGAGTGTGATGTCTGAAGTGTGTGTGTGTGTGTGTGTGTGTGTGTGTGTGTGTGTGTGTGTGTGTGTGCGTGTGTGTGTGTGTGTGTGTGTGGGAGAGAGAGAGAGAGAGAGAATCAGAGAGGATTCGTGTCCACCTGAGCCCAGCTGATTATCCAAAGAAAAACTCATCACCTTACATTATCAGTGCACACACACTTGCCTATTTCTACATGTCACATTCAACCCTTAGGGTCTCTCTCTCTCTCTCTCTCTCTCTCTCTCTCTCTCTCTCTCTCATATTTGATCTGTGTGTGTTTGTGCGTGCAGGCTGTTGAAGGTGAGGTTATGATGGAGAAGTGAAAACTGTCACTCTCTCTTTCATTGCTTTCTGGGTGGTAGCACATTTGATTTGTCACAGCAGGTCAGATCGTACGACTGTGACCACAACATGGGCTCTGTCCAGACTCTCCATTTTAGCTGAATATAATCTATTAGCCATCTTCTGTCAATAGAGGTGATGAAAACTATTTGATATCTGCTCACAATCTCAGTTCAGAGACAGCATAACATACTAGTCTATATGCAGGATGGGTAATGTTCATATAGTGTAAGAAAATAGGAATGTGAAATTGAACTAATTTTGCTTTAATAATATGACTCAAATACCTCCAAAAAACGTATAATCTCTTTTTATTATTTTGTAATTATAAAATAAACAGGTTACGTTGGAGTTAAGGAGTTAAGTTTAACACCTAGAAATAAGGTATAGTGGCTCTAGCAAAAAGTCAAGAAAAATGTCAAAGGGTTAATACATACATCATTTATATGTATTAACCCTTTAACATTTTACTTGACTTTTTGCTAGAGCCACTATACCTTATTTCTAGAAGGTGTTACACTTAACTCAAACTTCATAGTGCCATCTCTATCAGTCGGTAGATAAAATATTCACTAGTGGTCAGTAGAAGTGCTTCAAAGTATAGTACAAAAACAAACTGGATCAAAATGCCACAAGGTTAGCATGTTATACATACTATATAGGTATTCAGGGCCCACAATTTAAATGATCTGAAGTATTTATTTGTTTACCGTATTTTCCGGACTATAAGTCGCAGTTTTTTTCATAGTTTGGCCGGGGGTGCGACTTATACTCTGGAGCGACTTATGTGTGGAATTATTAATACTGTGGCAACCCAGACTGGCTCGCGAAAAACTCCTCGAGAAGCGTGTGTTTTTATTGGTCAATCTCCAGCAATACAACACAGCAGAGAATTACATTAATATTCAGGCACTCACTCACACAGGTATGCATCTGATCTACCCCCCACACCAACGGTGACTATCCTAAACTACACAAGCACTCACACATGCACACATTTATTCATACAACACAGAACACCTAAAGCTTTTACCCCTACATGAACCCACAGAACAGTTACACTAACCCTCCCAAACCACCCCCAAAGACCTCTGGGAATATGCAAAACGGCAAGTCGCCTATGGTAATGCGACGCCCCCTAGCATTACCGGTATATCATTTTACATGTTATTTTCACACTAAACCGCAAGAGGGCGCTCTAGGCCCGTGTTGATCATTTCAACATTGCAGTAACTTTTAAAAGCAACTGGAAAACATGGGTAGGGGAAACTAGGTCACCATCATGCTTCCCGTCGCTGTATTCCTGGTAAAATGCATCTAGCACTGGAAGCGCAGATGCAACGAAATTTCTCGTCAGGGGAAAATCCCCCTCTTGGCCGCCACCCTGGGAGACGATGAGCTCATATGACAGACTCTTCTGTGCAAAGTGAGGGAAGCCAGTTTCACAGAAAGACACTCGGAATCAGGGGCGGGGTGGCCATCGGGAGGTTCGGGAGGGTTCCGAACGGCCGGTCATTTCCAAGCCGAACCGGCCGGTCATAAGATTTTTTTCCCCCCAAGTAAGCACAGCAGCGCTCGCGCTGCAGCTCTCGCGGACCTCAGGTGCAGACAGTGATGGCCGGTCGCGAACGTTTCGGCTCTAAGAGCTCTTTGAAGTGAATGACAGTAGCTG
>BRDA01030861.1:0-10689 GCA_036984385.1 Crenuchus spilurus | reverse complement strand
GAACAATGTATTCTTAAATTAAGTAAGGTTGTCTTGAAATTCTTGTTTGACACTGAAAACTTTCAGTAATAGAAAATAAATTTCTTATTTCATTTGAGAAAATCCTTAAAACTATAAAACTAATCTTAATAAGATCATCCTAGACTAAGTTTCTAAAAACTAGAGTATTTATCTAACACATACAAGTCAGTTATTTTTAGATGAAAAAAACAAGACCTATTGTTGATTTTCAAGATTTTCTTGCTTGGTAAGATTTTATTTTTTGCAGTGTTTGCGATATTAATTACACCATAAAAATAACTTGCAAGCCTGTTTTGAGAATACATTTTAGTGTTATAGCACTGTATATAATACTGTTTCTGAACATCAACATATACTAGAGTTTTTGTAATGGCCCATCATTTAAATGGATGCTTAAACTTTTAAATGGGGTGGTTGCTTTATGACATTCCTTTTCATAGGATGTTTCACATGTTTGTGACATGGTAGGGGTGTTTTTTACATTAGAAATACGTTAGATATTGCATAAAACCTGGCAGTGTCTGTTGTCATTCATTGAGGCCCATCAAACGCTTAACTTTTTTTTAAACTAAACTAGCTCCTAGTACACCTGGGCTGAATATTGTTTGTAATGGTTTCAGGTGTGTTCACAGCTGAGTTAGTAAATTTGTAGATTGTTCGGTGGTTACTGACCACTGGCTTGAGAAGCACTACTGCAAGATTTATGGACAAGGACTTACACACAGATAACCACTGATCATCCAGTGTGAACTCTGATCTAACCACACATCAGCATCTATATTTAATCAGTGAAGAATGCACCGATCCTTTTAAACTTTCATCTAATCACATATTGTCTGTAAGCTTTAGCTCATTTGTGTTTAATTTTATCATAATTATTTCTGTTTGATTTGAAGCAACTATTATATGGACCAAAATAATGGAATGATTCAGACTTACAAAACAAACCAATTTTCTCCTTCAGGCATTTACGCAGATATAACCAAGCAAGCTCTTTCATTGGTTAGGAGCGGAACTATTGAAATACTGTGTTACATTAAATTCCTAACATAATAAAGGGACAAAACATGATGATGGACAACTTATGCAGTGGGTGGGACCAATTCTATGAGAGAAAACACTGTATGCTTATAAGGTCATCATCAATGACCTTCAATAAGTGATATAAAATGACTGCTGCAAATTCAAAGACAACGGATGTATTTTACAAGCTTAAAATGTCCATATTTATTCTAATATATAGGAATGTTTACTTCTGTTAGTCTAGTGCCTTTATTATATATGTTATCGGCAATGTGTAAAAACCGGCATTCTATAGAATACCTAGGCAAAGTATTCAATCCCTGTCGTTGTCAGGCAAGGTATGAAATATCATCATATTTCATACATTTCCTAGTCATTCTATAGAACACCTAAATGACAAAGAGGCAGAGTGTAGAGTAACCATGGTAATTCCAGAGCTAATACATGCAGAAAGATGCTGAACCTCTCTCCGGAGAGGGGACACGGGCATTTATCAGACCCTGAAGCCCACATGACAAGGTATCCCCGGGGACTTTGGTGACTCTGGATAAACTTGAGCGGATCAGCGGCCGTCGAGGCGCCGACGTCTCATTCGAGTGTCTGCGCTATCAACTTTCGATGGCAGCATATAGGGCTCCCATGGTCCCTACGGGTAACGGGGAATCAGGGTTCGATTCCGGAGAGGGAGCCCTCTTCTTTCATTTTTTTGACTGTTTGTTACTAAAAACTTTTCCAATCTGGGCATTTCACACTTGGCCCAAGCAGTTCTTGTCATTCTTTATAATGCCTAGGCATTTTATGTAATGCCTAGGACAAGTATAGAACAACGCAGATATTTCATACCTTGCCTGACAAAGACAGGGATTGTATACATTGCCTAGGTATTCTATAGAATGCCGGGTTTTCATACATTATACATATATAATCTTATAGTTTGGTACTTCACATAATGCATTTAAAAATTAAACAGTTTTTATACAACTTTACAATAGTCTTGCTTGTGTTTATTGTAAAAATATGCATTTTAAAAGTAATATGACGGTGGTCTGGAAAACAGATTCTAAAAGGCAACACTGCCAGTTAATACTGAAATGTTTGGCAGGGCTTAAATGTATATTGAATGCTAATTTACTTATCTTGGTTGCATATATTAATTGCATTTCAAAAGAGCTAATAGTGTGAGAGTGTGTGTATGTGTGCATGTATCTTATTAGCAGTACCAGTGTGTCTGAAGATCCATGTTGGCAGGGGTATGTAGAGCTAAACAGCGGGCTGAAATAATCTCTGTGTTGGATTGCTTCCCTCCGCAGATGAGTCAAGGGGCCATTAGGCACTCAGTATGAATGCTATTACTCACCAGGGGAGGGCAAGACTGCCAAAGATCAGTGTGTATGTGTGTGTGTGTGTGTGCAGAAATCCCCTCTATGAGCACAAACCAACAGCTTTTTGATGACAAATGTTGACAGGTTCATCTCATATTTAGCCACCACTTGAGTCGCCACCTGTTCCATAAAGTCATTATTTTTCCATAAGAAATGCATGCACCCTTTTAAGCCCCCATGTCTTTGTTCCTCCTTGTTCATCTCTATGTTTTCTAAATAATTATGAATGCAGCTATGACGCTCTGGCCGGATTTAAACCCAGTGGCATTTAGCGGCGCACATCACAGCAATCTGTGTTTTCATTTTAATTGCACAAGCCTCATGCCAAAGAGCCAGAGAACTGAGGATGATGAATTCCAACAATGAATACTATTCAATTCCCATTTCACTTTCTCTGTGCATAAAAGGCCAAAAGTGCTTGTTTACCAGCACACCTTATGAGGGGGAGTTGCCCTGCTGAACATCAAATTTGCTCCAAATGAGCTTCTACAGGTGGGTGGAGGAAGGGAGACATGGCCACAGATGGACACTATCAGAAGGTGAGTGCTCTCTCATGCCTTTTAATGCCAAACATTGGTTTGAATTCAGGTTTTTAGTCTTAACAGCTGCCCATTTCTCACATCTCACTATAAAACTGGGCTGGCACTCTGTACAGGAAACTGGTGTGCTGGGGAGGTAGCACCAAGTGGAGAGATGCACTGTGGCTGGACATGTCCCTGGTTATGCCAGTCATTAGCTACGATATTAGAGACAGCTGAGATTAGACTCCTTCCTCTTTGTATAGCTGTTTTTTAGGGGCGGTCCCCTTCGTAGTGATTTGCTAGCACATGTCATTAGCAGTGATGGATTCCAGCTGATCAGAGGTCTCCATGCTCTCAGGGTGGTGTCTTCTACTGCACAGGCATACAGGCATGCTAGTAAAATAGCACTATTTTCACAGGGGCCACAATATGCCCTAAATCTACCTTTCTGTCTCTGATCTCCTCTCAGTCTCATTCACGGAGGCCAGGACATTTCTATCTTTATTATTTTGATGACAGGATTGCTGTGTGCGAGTGCTTGTTTTTCCCAGCTCAGCCTTGGCAGTGATGTACCATACAGGAGGTGGGATTCTTTCTTTCAGTGCACTCACTTGGTGTGTTTACAGGGAGGAGTGCCTGTTTCTTGAGATCCACTGCATAGCGATTTACCCACCTGTACAATGACTTCTGAGTGCCAAGTGAAGACAGAGACATAGAGCCTGACAGGACCATTTTCAAGTCCGCAGTTGTAGATGCAGCCACTGGGGATGGAAGGTTGTCGGTTTCTTTTGGGACACAACATCCTAGGACCTGTTGGTGGACACTGGAAGGGAGAGAAACTGGCTTGAAAGGGTAGTGATCTTTGGTGGGTTTTTGGTTTCAATTGAGTTGAAGCCAAGACAGTGACAGAAGTGAAAGCTTAGGCCTGGGAGAAGTTTGGAGAAGCCAAAATACCTGAAAGCCTCAAATTTGTTCTGGCAAACCATTCAATGATTCAGGAGGGAGAGACATGACTTTGCACAGGCTGTTTGCAGCAAAAACATGAACGTGTTGACCTTTCCTGGGGATATAGCTGTGAGGTAGAAGGAGCACTTTGAGGACCTTCCCTAAGCAGTGGACATGTCTTCCAAAGTTTCTCATCAGAAGGCAGTGCCTGAAAACTCTGGCAGTTCAGCGGATTCTGCAATAATTAGAAAGTCTGCAGAGATGGATGAGATTCAACTGGAGATGTTCAAGACACTGGACAGGTTAGGGGTGGTGTGGCTAACACTGCCTCTAAAAGTTGCATGTAAAGCTGGAGGAGTGCCTAAGGATTGGCAAACTGGGATGCTCGTTCAGGGGACCAGAAGATGTGTTCCAATTATAGGTGAATCACACTCCTCAGCCTCCCAGGAAAATCCTATGAGAGGGTAGTGGATAATAATGTGTCCAGTGGTTGAACCGAGGATTCAGGAGGAGCAATGTGTGATACAACAAGTGATCACCCTCTTTTCTCCCTTACAGCTGTGTGAAGGGTCCTGGGAATATGCTAATCCAATTAACATGTGTTTGATGAATTTGAAGGTGTATGATTGAGTGCCTTGAAGCCTGATGCAGGAGGTGCTGCAGGAGGATGAGGTTACTGGGTGACTAATGTAGGCAATTCAATCCCTGTTAAAATGTAGTGAGTTGTGTTCACATGCTTGGCATTAAGTCAAGCCATTCAAGGTGAGAGTCAGACTGCAGGGTGTGTCTGGTCTCCACTCCTGTTCATATTATTCATGGGCAGGATAAAGGTGCAGCCAGTGATGGAACTAGAGATGGTGTCTTTCTTATTATCCCCCTGGAGTCTGAAGGTTTTTCAGACACTCTGATGTAGTCTGACATGGCTTGACATTTTTACAAATTACACCCATCTAAAATTATTATTTTCCAAAGTGTTACACAGGCTTTTGTTCAGCACAAACTCAGCAACAACAGAGTTAAAACAGTAAGAGTGTCATAAATTCATATTTTTAATAAATCTGCTCTAAACTGAGACTTTCCAAAAACCTATTTTCAGATGTGTTGATATATTGTGAAAAAAACACTCTAAACATTTCTAGTCAAGACTTTTGAGCTAAGAACTGAATAAATAGAGGTGTTGGCAACACACTGGTAATACAGTTTAAAGAAAGTGTATGTGGTTTTTTGAGGTAGGTGTGGAACACTCAGGAGAGGTCTATTTTTTAGGTTTACCTCAGGTGAGAGGCCTTTGTTCATCAACATTCCTGGCCACTGGATCCCACCAATTGAATGTCTGGAATTACTATGTCATTATCATATGAATGCAAGTTTGTGTCTTTTGGTGGAGAAATATGCTGTGTGATTTGCACAGATATGCCTCTGCTTATTTAAGCTCCTCTCACAAGAATCTGCAAATATACTTGATTGAAGCTAATTATACATATAATGCACATGTCCGCTGTGAGAGACATAATCTAAAAGAAAAAATCTGGAACTCACAATGCATGATTTTTTAAATAATTTATTTGTGTGCTACTGCTGCAAATAAGTATTTGAACACCTGCCAATCAGCAAATATTCTGGCTCTCAAAGACCTGTTAGTCCTCCTCTAAACAGTCCACCTCCACTCCAGTTATTATTCTAAATTAGAAGCATCTATTTGAAGTCGATAGCTGCATAAAGACACCTGCCCACCCCACACAATCAGTAAGACTCCCAATTACTAACATGGCTTAGACCAAAGAGCTGTCCAAAGACACCAGAGACAAGATTGTAAACCTTCTCCAGGCTGAAAAGGTCTACGGGGCAATTGTCAAGCAGCTTGGTGAAAAAAAATCAACTGTTGGAGCAATTATTAGAAAATGGAAGAAGCTAAACATGACTGTCAATCTCCCTCTGACTGCGGCTCCAGGCAAGATCTCACCTCGTGGTGTATCAGTGATCCTAAGAAAGGTGAGGAATCAGCTCAGAACTACACGGGAGGAGCTGGTCAATGACCTGAACAGAGCTGGCACCACTGTTTCCAAGGTTGCTCTGGCTAATACACTAAGACGTCATGGTTTACAGTCATGCATGGCAAGGAAGGTTCCCCTGCTTAAATCAGCACATGTCCAGGCCCGTCTTAAGTTTGCCCATGACCATTTGGATGATCCAGAGGAGTCATGGGAGAAAGTGTTGTGGTCAGATGAGACCAAAATAGAACTTTTTGTTCTTAATACTCGCCGTGTTTGGAGGATGAAGAATGATGAGTACCATCCCTAAAACACCATCCCTACTGTGAAGCATCATGTTTTGAGGATGTTTTTCTGCACTTGGGATAGGATGACTGCTCTGTATTAAGGAGAGGATGACCGGGGCCATGTATTGCGAGATTTTGGGGAACAACCTCCTTCCCTCAGTCAGAGCATTGGAGATGGGTCGTGGCTGGGTCTTCCAACATGACAATGACCCAAAGCACACAGCCAGGATAACCAAGGAGTGGCTCCGTAAGAAGCATATCAAGGTTCTGGAGTGGCCTAGCCAGTCTCCAGACCTAAACCCTATAGAAAATCTTTGGAGGGAGCTCAAACTCCGTGTTTCTCAGCAACAGCCCAGAAACCTGATTGATCTGGAGAAGATCTGTGTGGAGGAATGGGCCACAATCCCTGCTGCGGTGTGTGCAAACCTGGTGAAAAACTACAGGAAACGTTTGACCTCTGTAAACGCTACTGTACCAAATATTAACATTGATTTTCACAGGTGTTCAAATACTTATTTGCAGCAGTAACACAAATAAATTATTTAAAAAATCATATATTGTGATTTCTGGATTTTTTCTTTTAGATTATGTCTCTCACATTGGACATGCACCTAAGATGAACATTTCAGACCCCTCCAGGGTGTTCAAATACTTATTTTCCTCATTGTTTAAATACACAGTGGCGTGCCAAGTGTTTGCCCCCTTCCTGATTTCCTGTGTTTGCATGTTTGTCAAACTTAAATGTTTCAGAACATCAAACCAATTGAAATATTAGTCAAAGACAACACAAGTAAACACAAAATGCTATTTTTAAATGAAGGTGTTTATTATTAAGGAGAAAAAAATCCAAACCTACGTGACCTCAAGCTGAAACAAACTTGGGTTCTGCAGCAGGACAATGGTCCAAAACATACCAGCAAGTCCACCTCTGAATGGCTAAAGAAAAACAAAAGGAAGACTTTGGAGTGGCCTAGTCAAAGTCCTGACCTGACTCCTATTGAGATGCTGTGGCATGACCTTAAAAAGGCAGTTCATGCTCAAAAACCTTCCAATGTGGCTGAATTACAACAATTCTCCAAAGATGAGTGGGCCAAAATTCCTCCACAATGCTGTAAAAGACTCATTGCAAGTTATCACAAACACTTGGTTGCATTTGTTGCTGCTAAGGTTGGCCCGACCAGCTATTAGGTTTAGGCAATCACTTTTTCACACAGGGACATGTAGGTTTGGATTTTTTTCTCCCTTCATAATAAACACCATTTAAAAATAGCATTTTTTGTTTACTTGTGTTGTCTTTGACTAATTTTTAAATTGGTTTGATGTTCCAAAATGTGTGACAAATATGCAAAAAACACTTTTTCACACCACTGTATATTTGAAAACTAGACCCTTTAAGGTTTCCCGTGTATGTTTTGTTTTGTTTCTAGGTTAAAATATTACAGAGTTATACAAATTCTGCGATTTTGTAGACTTTTGTTAATATGCCACTGGTGGGAGAGCCAACTCCAGAGGGTTAACAGATGATGTTTTCTCTTGGAGCCATCCAAAATGTTCAGCGTGTACTTGAAAGGTTTGAATCTGAGCTGAAATGAATATCAACACTTACAAGTCTGAGGTCACAGTTCTCTCGTGGTAGAAAGTGGGTTGTACCCTGCAGTTGATGGGGTAAACTTTGCCCCAGTTGAGAAGTTTATATACCTCAGGGACTTATTCACAGCTGGGGAAAAGGGAGCTGGAGATTGGGAGATTGACAAATTGGGTCATATTAGACAACTGAATCTACAAACTGAGCTCTTGACCTATCCGTCTACATTCCCATCTTCACCTATAGTCATGTGATTTGGGTAATAACTGATAGAAGTAGGTGTCTACAGGTGGTAGACATCAGCTTTATTTGCAGAGTTGAGGGACTTTCTCTCTGCGACAGGATGAGGAGCTCTGCAGTCCTGGTTCACCTTTGAGTAAAATCTACTTCTCCAAATGTAGGAGAGCCAGGTGAGGTGGTCTATGGATTGATTTTTGTGTCAAAAGTTTCACAATAGCAAAAATAAATCTGCAAGCAAAATCCACAGAAACAACACCATAAAGTAATTTTTGGTTTCATAATTTTTGGGGGTTTTTTATTTTTCCACAATTTTTGGTTTCATTCTTTTTGTTTTTTTGCTCCTGGAATCTCTCTTTGCTTCTGCTCTGCATTTTTTTGCTTCTGACTTTTGGAACACTTTTCACATGTGGGTGGGACTTAGAAGGTGGGGTTAGCCTTGAATTTCCATAGGTCACTTACAGCAGCTTTGAGTCCGCCTCTGAGACAGAGCCACGCCCACCACGTCTGCTTCACACACAGCGTTTTCAAACATGGCGGAACGCAGGGTTTGTAATTCACAGCAGCTGAATTGAATTTTGCCATAAAAGTGTATACAAAAGTTATAATTAATTGCTAAATGGTCTGTACATATTGCAGACACTCATGTTTCTTGAACACATTAGTGTTTTCTCTCCATCCAGTTCCCAAAAACTTTAAAATGCTCACGTTGGTGAAGTGTGCTCAGTATTAACCGTCACGCTAATATGTAAAATACGTTAAATATGTAATTATTTGAGAGATTCCAGAAGTAAAAAAAAAACAAAAATAATTAAACCAAATTTTTTAGAAAAAAATAAAAATAATAAAATAATAATAATAATAATAATAATAATAATAATAATAATAATAATAATAATAATAATAATGAAACCAAAAATTGTGGAAAAAAAAATTTAATGAAACTAAAAATTACTTTATGGTATTGTTTCTGTGGATTTTGCTTGCAGATATATTTTTGCTATTGTGAAACTTTTGACACAAAAATCACTCCATAGTGGTCTAGGAATCTCATAAGGATTCTCTCTGGTTATCTCCTGCTTGAGTTTTTAAACACAGTGCCCACTCACTGTCCACTCTATTAGATACATTTACCTTGTTGATCCAGGTTGCAGATAGTCTTGCTCTAGTCCTTCATCACTGGTCACAGGATGCTGTTGACTGGAGGTCTTTGGTTGGTGAGCTATTCTCAGTCCAGCAGTGTCACAGAGGTCCAGTAGCTCTGCTTTGTCTGACCCATTTGTACTAGTGGGACAGAACAAACACACCACCACCACATTAGTGTCACTGTAGTGCTTATAGTGATCCACTACCCAAATAACACCTGGTCCTGATCACTGAAGAGCAGGGTGAAAGGAGGATAATAACGGGTATAGAAAAAACAGATGGACGTGATGGTAGAAGGGCAAGCCAGATGTTTTATGATTTACCAGAGCAACAACAGCTGTGACATGACCTCGAACAATGCAGTAAGTGGAGTGAGACTTTAATTTCCACTCAGTGTTTTGACTGAGACTTTAATGTTCACTCATAAACCAGATGTTTATGATATGTGTTTAGTTAAAAAAAAGGCTCGTCAATCTTGGCTAATTGATTGTATTCAGAATAAATGGAAATTTTTTAAGATGTGATTTTTTTTTACTCAGTCACTCCTTTAATAAACCCCTCTGAGAGTTTCATCACTATCAAACTTCTGTCTCTGTTCTTAACAGCAGTTTTGTAGTATTTTACTTTCTAATACAGCTTTGGTGAGGGATCATAAGCAAAGAGAACTACACAGTGTTCTTAGAGCTGTGGCTCTACAGGGTTAATATACACTGCTTGTGTCTGCATTGTCTCTTCTAACAATTTCCCAATTTATCCTCCCTTCCTGCTTTTTTTCATGTGCCTCTTAAAATACGCTGATAAGAAAAAGGAAAAGAACAGGCAAAACAATTTTGTCTGCCCACCCCCCAGCCCCCCTATACCCAAAAGAAACAACTTGTTTTTTCTGATTTAACTGACTTGACGTTTTTCGCTGGATCAAACGACTCATCATGCCATGTGGCGTAGGGAGCACTGAGGGGAAAAATAGAATAAATGAAGTGCTTACCTATTGGTACAGGTGCATAACTGCTTCCACCAGTAACAGCTACTTTGCTTTCAGTAATCCCAGTGGCGTTGGGTGATAATTAACGAGGCCTGTCATCTCAGTGCGAGTTTAAAACTCAAATCCACAGTTTTCCACTTCTGTGTGAAAGGAACAGCACTCAGCAGTACCAAAGCAAAGCATGTATTGGACTGTTTTATAAAGAGTACTTAAATGTCCTTCAAGCGTTCGCTCCAGAATGATTATCTGTCACTTTAAAACTTGTTATACACAAATGTGTGTGGGGCTGTTTTATTTTTTTCTAAAATGTTTTTATTTCTGACTTAAAACAGCAGGGAAATATGTACACAGTACACTTTTTACCAGTAAACATGTTGTGTACAGAGAGTGTGGGCATGTGTGTGTGTGTCCCCAAACATCGTTTAGTTTAGCATGAAAAAGTCATAAATAATCTTGTACTTGTATTAATTAGTGTTTATTACAAACCGGATTCCAAAAAAGTTGGGACACTAAACAAATTGTGAATAAAAACTGAATGCAATGATGTGGAGATGGCAAATGTCAATATT
>BRDA01030858.1:0-17348 GCA_036984385.1 Crenuchus spilurus | reverse complement strand
TTTTGGACAACTGTCAAGTCAGCAGTCTTCCCCCTGATTGTGTAGACTAGAGAACTAGACTCAGAGACCAAAAGCCCAGCTGTTTTGAGCTAATTAGAGTGTGACACCAGGTGGCAGACCAGGTGTCTTCAATATTAAGCATTTTCATAATCTTCTAATTATTGGAGATACTGAATTTCATTCATTATCACACCCGCTTATTCCTAATCAGGGTTGCGGATAGTCCCCTACCCCCTCACTGGGCACAGGGCAGGGCAGTACACTATTCAACTAAGCCCAGGACGCCAGGCCATCGCTGGGTGAACACAAACGCACACACATACAAACAATTTAGAGTACCCAATTTACCTGACGTCCATGTTTTTGGACTGTGGGAGGAAATCGGAGACCCCGGAGGAAACCCACGGGGAGGTCATGGAAACTCCGCTCAGATGTGGACTCGAACCCAAGACCACAGCACTGAGAGGCGAACGTGCTAACCACTAAGCCACTGTGCCGCCCCGATACTGAATTTGTGATTTTTCATTAGTTGTCTGTTATAATCATCAAAATTAAAAGAAATAAACATTTGAAATATATTAGTCTGTGTATAATGAATAAATATAATATACAAGTTTCACATTTTGAATGGAAATACTGAAATAAATAAACTTTTTCATTATATTCAAATTTTTGACCAGCACTGTAGAAACAATGCACTTTGCCACAATTGCAAACAAAATAATCCCAATAAAATCCTTTGTCACATAAACTGTCATCAGTTTTATTTGAAAATATATTAAATCTTGTATTTCTAGTCATGTCTAGTTTTTAGAACAATGTATTCTTAAATTAAGTAAGGTTGTCTTGAAATTCTTGTTTGACACCGAAAACTTTCAGTAATAGAAAATAAATTTCTTATTTCAGTTTAGAAAATCCTTAAAACTAGAAAACTACTCTTAATAAGATAATCCTAGACAAAGTTTCTAAAAACTAGAGTATTTATCTAACACATACAAGTCAGTTATTCTTAGATGAAAAAAACAAGACCTATTGTTGATTTTCAAGATTTTCTTGCTTGTTAAGATTTTATTTTTTGCAGTGTACACATAATGCATTCCTCACATTGGTGCTAGGGTGGAGGTACACAGCGAACAGGACCCCAGAGAGTAGAACTGAGAACTCTCTTGGCAAGTAAAATACTCTAGATCTGACAACTACAAACTCCAATGGAGTCCTTGCACCATTTCATGTTGATGTAAATACATACTTCACCTCCTCCTGTTTTTCCAGACAAGGAAATCAGTGCAATAGTAGGTTAGTCCATCTAGCTGAATAGCGCTACAAGAGTATTATCACCAAACCATGTTTCAGTTAAAAAATAAAACACAACAGTCTCTGTACTCATGCCGGGTAGCTTACTGACATCGAATGCAGCCCAATTTAGTCTCCAGAGAGCAAGCATTAACTAACATAGTGATGGAAGGGCTGGCCAGCTAGGGTTAGCCTTTATCCTAGCATTGACCATAAGTCACTTCCCCCACTTCTGCTTTCGTGCACACTGCTTGCAGTGCCTCCTCCCTTGGTCTTCAATATCAGTAAATTCAATGACTGAAGGTCTGGTTTCCATAATAGCCAGAGGTCTCACAATGGGCAGCAGCCCATTTTTGAGGTGTGTTCCTGGCTGATTTCCTGGCTGATTACCAAAAGGTACTGGTGGTTTTAGACTGGAGTACTTTTGCTTTCTATGAAAAAATGGTACAGTGATACCTTGAGATACGAGTTTAATTCGTTCTGTAACAGAGCTTGTAAGTCAGTCAACTCGTATATAAAATTTCTCCCATTTAAAATAACTGAAATAGATTTAATTCGTCCCTGCCCTATGAAACATCCCCAAACCATCCTAAATTATGAAAAAAATACATGTTTTGAGTTAAGAAACACACATATATACTTTACCAATGCATAACAAAATATTTTAATTTTAGATTTCAATAAATATTAGTGTAAAATAATTTTTGGGGAGTTCTCGCTGTAACATTTTTAATTTGCAAGGAATTTGATGTGCGCAGTACTGTGTAGATGTGTAGTGCACGCGGTACAGTAAAATCTCTCTTCTCCCATTTCACTTTGGCATCTGACTGATGCCAAAGAAATTCAGCAACTGAAGGATGGGATGTCATGGTTCGTTCTTTGCAGTTCAGTACAAAACACAATTTTCACTCGGAAGCATATCTCTGTTCACGGCCAGTGCGCGCACACAGATGATGGGCTGTGAAAGGCTGGGTCTTTCTTCTGCGCGACATAATATTAACAATACAGTATTTAACATAATTACTGTATGTATGTTATTAAAATTAAATAGGTTTAAGAGTTTAAAACATTTTTACTATAAATTTTTCCCCAAAAAAGTATGCAAGAAGGAGTACAGCACATGAGATTGGACTTGATTTTGAAGGTAACACGTGAGACAGAATGAGATGCAGGTGTTGTGCTGCCCATACTGGACCTTTGCGCCAACGGCAACTAGCAGCAGCCACTTGTATCTTGAAATTTTGCTCGGATCTTCAACAAAAATATGGATGGAGTCACAGCTCGTATCTTAAGAAATTTGTATGTTGGTCTGCTTGTATCCCAAGGTACCACTGTATTATGAATGATAAAAGCACCTGAGATTGCTAAGCATGAGAAGTTCCTGTGAATCTAAGGGTGATACCATCTTGAGCCATGCTCTTTGTAGGGTCACCCTTGATGATAAGGTTGAAGAGGAGGTTCCAGAGAAAGAGTGATCACAGCATGGTTTTTACAACTTTTGGTGTTATGGTGTAGCTGCTAATAACACCGGATGTTGATTTTTCACAATGAGGTGTATACTAGGTGCAACTTAGCACAATGTTGAGTCAACTACAGTGCTGACAAGAGATTGGGAGGCTTAGTCATTCTATTTATCCCACAGAGCAGAGATGAAGTCAAGAAATAAGAATGCCATACTGCTTCAGACTTCGCCCAGGATAAAAAGGACCACGGTACCCTCTGTGGGAGACAGGGTGGGTGTTGAGAAGTGTACTACTCATCAAACACAAGGAAAGAAGATGAAGAGAAGCTAAACAGCAGAGCCTGTGTCAAGATTGGATAATGGAGGGCCCAGAGTGGCTCAGCAGGCTAAGACACTAACACTATGACAGAGGATCACAAGTTTGAATCCTGGTTATGCTGTTTGCCATCAACAGCTGGGGTCCAAGAGAGCAAAAAATTGACTGTGCTCTCTCTGGGTGGGTAGTTGCTGCTCTCACTCTCCCTATCACTCACACATTGCAATGTTCACTGGCTCAGGCGTCTACTGATTGGTCCATTCGGAGCTGGGAACCCTGCGCTTTCCTTGGAGCGCGTTGGGTCACCAGTGACGATGTATCAAGCGGTAGTTTTAAAAGAAGCGGTGGCTGGCATCACACACAACGGAGGAGGCATCTGCATGTCTTCTCCATCCTAGTGTTGGGGACAGTGCAGAGTGATGGGGAGAGCCCCCTAGCGGATGGGATGGGTTAATTGGCTACTACCACATTGGGAGAGGGAGAAAATGGGAAAAAAGATTGGACAATGGAATGTAAGGGGTTTAAACTCACTTGCAATTTGTCTATACTTGAATTGGAAAGACTGATCATCAGCATTTGTGGATTATCTGAGACTAAGTGGTCAGGCACTGGCCACTTCAAGACACAGGATGGACACACAGTGCTGTTCTCATGCAAAGATGGTCAGTAACATCATGCAGTTGTTATCTGGATTCACAGAAGAGTTGCCACATGCTTAAAATCCTACAATCCAATGAGTAGCAGAGTTATCAGCCATTTTTGCTACAGAGCCAAAAGATATGACTCTTATTCAGTGTTATGCACCAACTGTGGCAAGTAAGAATAAAAAATTGAGCAGTTCTACAGGGAATTTGAACATGTTCTTGTGGAGAATCCCAATCAGAACTTACTTGTCATCACTAGTGATTTCAATGCCAGAGTCAGAGAAAATGCAGCTGAAAGTGAAGTGCTTAGGAAATATTGTCATGGTAGAAGAAACAATAGAGGTCAGGCACTGGTAGACTTCTGTGATAAACATGGGTTGTTCATCAGCAACACACTCTTCCATCTACACAGCAGGCACAGGTATACATGGAAAAGCTCAAATCAGAAGACCAGAGCTCAGATTGACTACATCCTGATAAACAAGCACTGAAAACAGTCAATCAATAATGTACACACATGCCTCAGGGCAGCCTGTGACTCTGATCACAATCTTGTGATGTTGATATTGAAGATGAGGTTCAAAAGGAAACAACAGAGGAAGCCAGTTCAGCTGGACCTTGGAACTGCAGCATGAACTGGTCCTGTGAGTTTTCCAAGTGGAGGTTGCCAAAAGATTTGAAGACTTAGCAAGACTTTAGGAATCATTCACACCAGATGAGCTGGAATACTGGAAGCTGCTAAGAAGACAGTACAGAAGAACCACATCAAACACAAGATCTGGATTTCCTGTGAAACCTTTAAGTGGATTAAGAAGGTATGAGGCAAAAACAAAGTACAGAAGAGGCTCAGTGCCGTGAACTGAAAGAAAATGCAAAGAAAGGGAACAGGAGGCCTGTATTCCAGATAGTAAAGCTATCAAGTTTGGTGGAGAGACAACATTGAATAAGCTCCATGAGGTCTGTATGGAAATTTGGGAAACTTGAATCTGGCCAGAACAATGGAAACAATCACTCTTCATCTCACTGCCCAAGAAAGGAGACTTGCTCCAATGCAGCAACTACAGGACCATTGCAATGGTTTCACATGTTAGCAAGATTTTGTTGGGAGTGATCTTAAAGCAAATGCAGTCTAAGCTAGAAGGAAAAGGACAAGCTGGATTTAGACCAAGAAGATGCACTTGGGATCAGATCACAAACCTCCAAATCATCTTGGAGAAAGCAAGAAAAGGAAACATGAATTGTATTTCTGTTTTATTGATTTCACAAAGGCATTCGACATGGTACAACATGACCAATTGTCGATAACCATGCTGGATAACCAGCTGCTGAGAAATTCAGTAGTCAGCAGTGTGCGGCCATCAGGACAGCTAATCACACATCAGTGTGGTTCAGCATCAGACAAGGAGTCAGTCAAGGATATAGCCTCTCCCTATGTTGGTTCAACATCTTAGGAGAACAAGTGATGAGGAAAGCACTACAGGGATTTATGGGAGGATTCATGATTGGTGGAAGGACTATTAACAATCTCAGATATGCAGATGACATTATCTTATTGGCCACATCAAAAGAACAACCGAGAAAGCTGCAAAGAAATATAACGTATAGGGGTGCGTTTCCCAAAAGCGATTAAACTTGGCAATTTACGAACAACTTTAAGAACGACGTAACTTTAAGAACGCAATTTTTCTGACTGTTTCCCAAAAGCATTATCTTCCAAACTTACGAACGAGTCCCTAAGTAGCATTTAGTTGACTCTGTCCTCGTGTCTTCGTCAAATAGGCTCGGCCAGTCGAAAACTGAACCACCGATTTACTTACATTTCTTCATTATTAAGCCACAAAATTATCATTATGTAAAGAATAATTATAAAACCAAACATCAAAAAAGGGCACTACATACAGTACATGCAAAAAATAAAAACATTTCACTTGCAGGTGCTGTCCATCGCATGCCAAGCCTACCTATAAATAGGCAAATTCTCTTGGTTACATGTCCCTGATTAATCAGTGAATTTGGTTAATGGCTGACAAGCTTAGTAGGCCAATCTGTAACCATTGCTTGGGACACAATATATTAATTTACTACTACGACTGTTACACTGGAAAAAACCCCATTGCATTTATGTAATTTATGTGTGTATATCAATAAATAATCTATTGTACTTTAAGCAATCTTAGTTTTCTTATTCCGTGAAAACAATCATTTCAACTTAATAAGTACATGTGCGCAGTATTGAACTAAGGACACTGACTCTAATTTACTTGACACAATTACGCTTTCAAAAGAAAATTTAGATGTTCAGAAATTCTTGTTTGTATAGCCTATACATGCGTGTGCTGAGTGTTGCATTTTTCAAAGGATGATCAGCACCCTCTTTCATTTTTCAAACAGAACTGCACGTGAACTTCAAGTTGAGAACAACTTGATGAGTTACGAGAGGATCAGACCACTCATAGATTTACGAACGAGTTTAAGTATGACGTGGGTTACGAATGCTTTCGGGAAACACTCGTAAAATTAAGAATGTTCGTAAGTACAAGGTTACGAACTACTTAGCGTTAAGAACGTTTTGGGAAACGCACCCCAGATCAATGCAGCTAAAACAAAAGTGATGATGAACACTGAAGATATACTGAAAATTATAGTGGAAGGAAGAAGTTTTGAGCAAGTAGACTCTTTCATGTATTTGGGATGTAGAGTAGCAAAGGCTGCAGACTGTGCCAATGAAATGAAGTAAAAAATTGGCATGGTGCTGATGGTCAAACTGACAAAAATGTGGAAAAGCAAGTCAATTAGCACCAACAAAGGTCAAAGTAAACTTTATTATTATTTAGACAACATAACAGTGCACAGCTAAACGAGATTACGGTTCTCTAAAACTCCAATGTGCTAGGCAAAATAAGACAATACTCAGACATATTTAAAATACATACTCACAATCAACTATAGACAATACAACTACACAGAATAAGGCACTATGACTATGAATTTTGAATGATGGCAACAGTGTGTATAAATATAGAGGTATACATAAAGAATGTAAAATACATACAGTATATAAAAAGGCAGAAAATTATTATACATGATTATTGCACTTCAGGTATATAAATGAGTGTTATGCTGTATATAGATATGAATATATTGCACATCAACTATTGCACATCGTGTATTATTGTGGCATACATTGTATACATGGAGTTATTGCAAGAAAAAAGGTGATGTTTTGTGAGCTGTTACAATTAAGAAGTCTAATGGCCTGGGGATGAAGCTCCTACGGAGTCTGGCAGTCTTACACTGGGTGCTGTGGTAATGCTTCCCAGAAGGCAGAAACCTGAAAAGTTCATGTGCAGGGTGTGTAGGGTCCTTGACTATCCTTGTGGCTCTGCTGAGACAACGTGACTGGTGCAGCTGGTTTATGGATGGAAGTGGGGACCTAATGATTTTCTCTGCTGTTCTCACCACTCTCTGGATAGACTTTTTGCCTGCGGCTGTACTGTTGCCATACCAGATAGAGAGGCTGCAAGACAAGATGCTCTCAATGGTGTCCCTATAAAAGATTATGAGGACAGGAAGGGGGAGATTTGCCCTCCGCAGTCTTTGCAAGCAGTGGAGGCGCTGCTGTGTCCTCTTGATGAGAGAGGTACTGTGTTTTGTCCAACTGAGGTTGTCCATAATATCACCCTGAGAAACTTGTTGTTGACAGATTCCACAGTCTTGCCATGGATTGTGAGTGGAGCGTGAACCGTGTGATTTCTCCTGAAGTCAACTGTGATTTTTTTGTTTGTTTGTTTTGTTGACATTCAGTGACAGGTTGTTGTTGTCACACCAGTCCACCAGTTGGTTCACTTCATCTCTGTAGGCCACTTCATTATTGTTGTTAATAATGAGGCCCACCACTGTTGTGTTGTCCGCAAACTTAATGATATGGTTAGAACCATAATTTGCACAACAGTCATGAGTCCTCAATGTAAACAGTAGCGGGCTCAAAGCACAGCCCTGAGGAACAGCAGTGTTCACGATGATGGTTTGAGAGGTATTCTTTCCCACTCTTAATGTCTGGGGTCTATCAGAGAGAAAGTCCAATATCCAGTTGCATAGTGATGTGTTGATGCCTATCTTTGTAAGTTTTTTACAAGGTGCTGGGGAATAATTGTATTGAATGCAGAACTGAAGTCAGTAAAGAGCATCCACACATATGAATTCTTTTGTTCCAGAGTCAGGCTCAAGTGAAGTACTGTTGATATGGCATCATCTGTTGACCAGTTTGGACAATATGCAAACTGGAACGGGTCAAATGTATCAGGGAGATTTGCTGTAATGTGATCTGTGATCAGCCTTTCAAAACACTTCATTATGATGGGGGTGAGTGCAATTGGATGGTAGTTATTGAGTGATGATACAGGTGACTTTTTTGGCAGTGGTACAATGGTAGAGTACTTGAAGCACTTGGGAACAGTGGCTTGGCTTAGGGAGGTGTTATAGATGTCAGCAAAAATGTATGCCAGTTGATCAGCGCATTCCCTAAGAACAAAACCTGGTATATTATCAGGACCAGCAGCTTTTCGTGGGTTGACCCTGTGTAGGGCTATCTGCACATTTGCTTGGTCTAGTCTAAGTACTTCATCATCCGGACCAAGAGGGGCTTTTATTTTTGGTGTGGTGTTATTTACATCAAACATGCTGAAGTGTATGTTGAGTTTGTTGAGGAAGTTGAAGTTGTCATTGCAGAGTGAAGTGAATGGCTTGTAGTCTGTGATAGACTGGATGCCTTGCCGTAGCTGTCTGGGGTCTTTTGAGTCAGTAAAATGTCTCTGGATTTTCTGTTCATAGGCACGCTTAGCAGATCTCACACCCTTATTCAGTTTGGCTCTTGCAGATCTGAGTGCATCTTTGTGTCCAGACTTAAAAGCAGTGCCTCATGCTCTCAGTAGAGCATGCACCTCACTGTTAAACCAGGGTTTCTGGTTGGCACGTGTGGTGATGTTTTTGGTGACGGTCACATCTTCCACACACTTAGATATGTGTCCTATTACTGACTCAGCATATTCTTCAAGTATGATGTGCTGGTTGACAGTGGCAGCATCTCTAAAGACACTCCAGTCTGTGTACTCGAAACAGTCCTGTAGAGCTAAAACTGCTCCCACTGGCCAGCATCTTATCTACTTCACAGATGGTTTGATTCTGGTAAGCAGGGGTCTGTATGCTGGTCTTAACATGACAGAGAGGTGGTCTGAATTCCCCAGTTGGGGGTGTGGAACTGCCATGAATGCATCCTTGATATTACAGTAAACATGGTCCAGTATATTTTTCCCTCTGGTTGCAAAGTCCACATATTAATAGTAATGTGGTAGTACAGACCTCAATTTAGCCTGGTTAAAATCTCCAGCAATGATATGAACACAGTCCGGGTTGGCATTTTGGGACAAACTGATAGATCTATAGAGTATAAATAGTGCATCTTTTATGTTTGCATCAAGGGGGATGTAGGCAGCTGTGAGGCACATAGCAGTAAACTCTCTTGGTAGGTAAAAAGGTCTGCCTTTTATTGTGAGGAATTCAATATCCTGTGAAAAGTGGCTTGAGACAGTTTTAACATTTGTGCACCAGTTGTTGTTGATGTTTATGCACACTCCACCTCCTTGTGATTTTCCACTGAGGGCGTGGCTCCTGTCTGCACGGAACACTGTTAGCCCATCAATGCTAATTGCGCTATCAGTGATACCTGAATTTAGCCATGTTTCAGTGAAAACGAAGGCACAGCAGTCTCTCACCTTGCGTTGAGTGGTTAATTCCAGTCTTAAGTGGTCCATTTTGTTTTCCAATGAGCGAACATTAGACAGGATGGAAGTGGATGGACCCTGTCTGTGAGGGTTTGCTTTTAGCCTTGCACTGATGCCGGCTCGGGAGCCACGTTTGCGTGATCTCTCACACCGCTTGCGTCGCCTCCTCGGGCGGTCTGTAGTGGTAGTCGAGACTGCTGCTGTACAAGCCACTGGGTATTGCTCGCATGTAATCCCGAGCTCACAGAGTGTTATGAGCCCTAGACTAATCTAGAATTAGATTGTGTCTGAAAAAAGGGTGCATTTAACATAGAACGCACATCGCTAACAGGAGCTAGAGTAGCCGCTGCAATACAGGTAACACCAAACTACAAACAAGACTGATGCTACACATGAATGTGAAGCCTGGACAATGAAGAAAAAGGAAGAAAGACATATACAGGGTAAAATATAGTCGCCGGTAAAACTTCAGAGTTGGCGGTTTGCAATAAATGAAAGAAGAACTTGAATGAAAAAGTACGATTTTAAGAAGATTTACATTTTAAAGCTCATTGAAATATATGTGTCACTTTAGATTTTGGGCTAGTTTCCATTTGTGTAGTGTTACTTTCTGTTACAAAATCAGTAAGTTTTGTGGATCTGGCAACTTTTCTCAGGAGGACAGTAAACAGGTGCAGGACTGTACATGATCAAGTGAAGAAACTGAATAAATGCTGACTGCTTTTGCTGTTTTTCAGCAACATGAGTATACAAGAGACACTAGCACTGGCTCACCCATTATGTGCATGCATACAAGCAAAAAGACACTAAAATCTGATCTGACTGGTCACATTCAAGTTGCATGTCCACGGATAGGATACATATCCAATCTAGGACCACATATGAAAGTCTCTCAAATCTCATTTGAAAAGATTGACATGTCCACACAGCCCTGAAAAGATCTCTGAAAACAGAAATGATGACAGACTCTGTTCTCATCATTCTTGGGGACTTCAACAGAGCTATACTGTCAAACAAACTGCCCAAATACAGACAGCATGTTACCTGCCCCACCAGGGAGAGTAACATATTAGATCACTGCTACACTGTATTAACACCTTCTACTGCAGGTTTGAAAAGCCCAGCACCTCACAACCATTCAGCAGCAGTTGACACCCTCCTGACACTCAAGCACCCATTCAACCTGCCCTAAAGATCTGTGTGGTAGACGTGCAATGACTGTTCAGGAGACAAAAAGTGAAAAAGACAGCAGGGCCTTACAGAGTCTCACCCTCATGTCTGAGGACCTGTGCTGAACAGCTTGCATCAGTCTTCACTAAGATGTTCAACACATCACTGGAGCTGTGTGTTGTACCCTCCTGCTTCATACACTCCACTTTAATACCCATCCCCAAAAAGTCAACCATCACAGGACTGAATGATTACAGACCCATTGCTCTAACCTCTGTAGTCATGAAATCCTTCAAGAGACTGGTTCTCACTCACCTGAAGGACATCATTAACCCCTTGTTAGATCCACTGCAATTTGCCTACAGAGCCAACAGATGGGTGGATGATGCAGTAAACATGGGACTCCATCTCACCTTCCAACATCTAGACCACCCAAGAACATATGCAAGGATCCTGTTCTTGGATTTCAGCTCAGCCTTCAACACCATCATCCCAGGAAGGCTACACAGCAAACAACTCCAGCTCAGCGTGCCAGCCCCCACCTGCCAGTGGATCACCAGCTTTCTCACTGGCAGGGAGTAGCAGGTGAGGTTGGGGAAGTTCACCTCTGGAACCCAGATCACCAGTACAGGTGCTCCACAGGTTTGTGTACTCTCCCCACTGCTCTTCTCCCTGTACACCAACGACTGCTCCTCCACAGACCCCTCTGTCAAAATCCTGAAGTTTGCGGATGACACCACCATCATCAGCCGCATACATGACAGTGATGAGTCTGCTTACAGATGGGAGGTTGAATAGTTGATCCACTGGTGCAGCCAAAATAATCTGGAGCTGAATCCAGACAAAACAGTGGAGATGATAGTGGATTTCAGGAGACACCCTTCAACGCTGCCAGTTTTCACCATCTCTGACAGAACTGTGATGACTGTGGAGTCCTGCAAGTTCCTGGGCACTGAAGTTCCAGGGACCTGAAGTGGGGACATCAACATCAGTGCCATCATCCGAGTTTAGCAAAGGATGCGTCAGCTGAGGAAGTTCATCCTGCCCCAGGAGATGATGGAGCAATTTTACACAGCCATCATAGAATCTGTCATCACCACATCCATCACCGTGTGGGATGGCTCAGCCACCAAACAGCACATTCACAGACTGCAGCGCATCATCAGGTCTGCTGAAAAGACTAACTATTGATGTTAAGCTGCCCACACTGCTGGATCTGGCTTCTTCCCACATGCCATCACTCTCCTGAACAGTTAACATTACTATTCACAAAACACTATATCTCCTGGTCTCTTACTTCTTCTGCACTTTAAAACTTTAAAAGATAACAACTACACACTACCTGCATTGTCACTTTACCCTATTACACATAAATGCTGCAACCAGCACCTTAATATATATGTACTATGTATAGTTTATACACTGCTCAAAAAAATAAAGAGAAAATAAAATAAAATAACACATCTTAGATCTCAATGAATAAAATATTCCAGTTGAAAATCTTTATTACGAAAATCTTTATTACATAGTGGAATGCGTTGAGAGCAAAATAACATAAAAATGATCAATGTTAATCAAAATTATTATTCCTTGGAGGTCTGGATTTGGAATCAAATACCACCCTCGTGGAGTCTGTTTCTGACAGTTTCAGCAGAAACATGGATATTAGTGGCCTGCTGGAGGTCATTTTGCAGGGCTCTGGCACTGCTCCTGCTGTTCCTCCTTGCACAAAGACGGAGGTGGCGATCCTGCTGCTGGGTTGTTGCTCTCCTACGGCACCCTCTATGTCTCCTGGTGTACTGGCCTGTCTCCTGGTATCTGCTCCATGCTCTGGACACTGTGCTGACAGACACAGCAAACCTTCTTGCCACAGCTCGCATTGATGTGCCATCCTGGATGAGCTGCACTACCTGAGCAACTTCTGTGGGTTGTAGACATCGCCTCATGCAACCTCTATAGTGAGAGAACTGACAAAATGCAAAAGTGACCAAAACATCAGCCAGAAAAGATGAGAACAGGTCTATGGTCACCACCTGCAGAACCACTTATTTATAGGGGTTGTCTTGCTAATTGCCTCTCCTTTCTACCTGTTGTCTGTTCCATTTGCACAACAGCAGGTTATTTCACAATCAGTGTTGCTTCCTAACTGGACAGGTTGGTTCACAGAAGAGTTACATTGTTGTGTGTGTGTGTGTGTGTGTGTGTGTGTGTGTGAGAGAGAGACAGAGAGAGACAGACATTTCGTTCCTGTTGTTGTCAACCTCTGTGCACTATGAGCCACTTTAACCAAAACCAAATTCCTTGTATCTCTGAGCATACATCACGAAGATTTGAGTCACTTCAGCCTAGTAATGTGAATGTATACTTGTAACTGAAGTATAATAATTTAGTATAATCTTCAATTATTATACAACTGGATTTATCAGATGTGACATTTGTTGTAATTTTTTAGATTAATCTCAACTTGTTTTTTTAAACTAAAATCATTATGCTGTTCATGTGTATCATCACCAGGGGGCAGCAACAGATCAAATCATGAACTGCCTTACAATTTACAACGACAGACAGACAGATAAATAGATGGATTACAGTAATAATACATAATGTAACTTTTCCCTAAAATCTTATTTTATTTGCATATTTTTGAAAAGCTCGTTTTCCTTGAGATATGCAGTGGGCGGGGCAAGCAATGTCTAATGACAACGCGGAAGGTCGGGGAGACCACTGTCCAATCACAGCGCTGAAAGGCGGGGCTTTGCTGAATACGGGTGGGTGAAAAACTGCGCCTCTCCCTATCATCATCATCATCAAACACTCCGGATTAGAACAGAGAGAAATGCAGCTTTCTTGTATTTTACATCCGTTTTATTAGATAATTTCTCTGTTTTTCACTACCCGGAGCCCTGGAATATGACACACGGCCACGCCGAGCTGTAGGCGTCCTCAGGCGGGTAAGAGCAGAGCGGTTAGTGGGGGAGAGTGGCTGAAGGAGTGATTGGATGATTTTCACGTGTTTATAAGAAAACTGTTGCTGGACACAGTGTTAAGCACAGTACCAGTATAAATACCAGTGCACTATGTGGACAGGTATTTATACTGGTACACTGCTGGTTATACTGGTACTTTATTATGTACACTGACATTTATACTGGTACTGTGTTTATGTACACTGGTATTTATACTGGTACAGTTATGTACACTGGTATTTATACTGGTACTTTACTATGTACACTGGTATTTATACTGGTACAGTTATTATGTACACTGGTATTTATACTGGTACAGTTATTATGTACACTGGTATTTATACTGGTACATTATTATGTACACTGGTATTTATACTGGTACATTATTATGTACACTGGTATTTATACTGGTACTTTATTATGTACACTGGTATTTATACTGGTACTTTACTATGTACACTGACATTTATACTGGTGCTGTGTTTATGTACACTGGTATTTATACTGGTGCTGTGTTTATGTACACTGGTATTTATACTGGTACTTTATCATGTGCACTGACATGTATACTGGTACAGTAATTATGTGCACTGACATGTATACTTGTACAGTGATTATATACACTGGTACTGTTATGTGCTGGTATTCATGTCTCAGTTCTATGGCTATGTGTTGGTGTTTGTCTTATTACATGTACTAGTTATTTGCTGTACTGGTGTTTATATACTAATATTACTTGTTCTGGCGGAACTATCACTTTAATATATGTGGGGAATAAATTGACAGCAGTCTGAAGCTGAGGGCTTTATTAGGAGACATTAAAGTGTGTGTGTGTGTGTGTGTGTGTGTGCGCGTGCGCGCTCGCTCAATATTTCAGACACTTAATTGCTTTCTGATGTTTCTGAGGCCACGTCTCTAAACGACACGCCAAGACTGACCTGCCAAAAACTCTGTCTGTCTGTCTGTCTGTCGGTCTCTCTCTGTGACTCTCTTTTTTACAGTGGTTTTGAAGTCATTGTTCTTGTTAGTGTAAGTACTGTAATGACTAAACCTCATATTCACTTTCCACACACATACACACAAACAAACACACACACACACACACACAGAGAAAGAGAAAGGGAGATGTTTTTCTGGCTAGTCTTCACCCTTCCCTCTTATAATTGGGGTCAGATGCTCTCACACACACACACACATACACACACACACACACTCTCTCTCTCTTCTGTAGTATCTATGTTTATCCGTGACGATTAGTTCTTTTATTAATCTTTTTTATATGAACTTTCATGTGACTGATCTCACAGAAGCTGTGAAGAGGAGAAATTAATCTGTTCATTCTCTGTAAATATGGTTACACTAATTCTGAAACTCGCACAGAAATCACAAACTTGCGCCAGAACTCAGCAGTGTAAACAGTTGTCCATTTTGGTACTGTAACAACAGTGGCAGAATGAGCATTTTTCCATAAAATATAATTAATGTGAAGTACTGTAGCTTCTTCCATGGATAATGAACCAGCTGAAGTGCTATCAAAAGTACTAAAAACCCCAGAAAAAAATATGTTTGCCATCTAGTTCCATCTCCTGACTGATGGTATAGCACAATGCCTCTCACTTGTGTTGTATTTTGTAATCTGCTGTATAATATCTCCTGTTTTGAAACAATTCAGATCTTCAGACAGCGCAGAGACACTACAGAGCAGGTCAGAGGTCTTAAAGAGTGGACAGAGATGCACAATTTGGTGTCAGAGTTTGCAGGTGAAAGTTATTTGCCCAGACGTTGTCTATTTGAAGTTTGCCTGTTGGAGCAAGTCACTGAAATGAATGAAATGTAACCCCAATCTGGCCGAGTGTTGATGAGAAAGTGTTAAAGTAGGGCTGAGTGGCTCAGTGGACTAAGTCACTCACTCTTTGATCAGAGGATCTCTAGTTTGAATCCCAGTCATGCTGCTTCCCATAGGTACCCGGGGTGGGAAGATAGCACTTTTTTATCATTTTTAAGATGTCTGTCAACTGATGTATCAGAGCTGCACTTTGCTCCCAGTGATGATGTATCAGCAGAAGTTAGAAAAGAGGCCGAGCCTGACTTCTAGGGTAAGGGGCAACCTTTTGGAAGTTGGGTCCCCCAATGCTGGTTCAACATAGTTTAGACACCGCTTTTAACCCCCAGACTTCTAATGTGAGCTTCTTCTTATTATTATTTATTATTATTATATAAATCTATTATATAAATGTATGCTTTATTATTATTATTATTATTACTAAGCGTAAGAGTAATTTCACCCCTTTTGTTTGTGAAATAATTTGGATGTGGTTTCTCAGTTGTTTTTAATAAAGTTTATGATTTAAAAATGTGTGTGTGTGGTGATGTGTGGCTGTGCACGTGTGATACTAGTATCGGTGGCTAATCAGAGTCAGGATTTAGACACTTTAAAAATAATTTCCCTGCAAAAATGTTAATTGTGTTTTAAATAATTTATTAAATCTTTCATGATTTTACAATTGTAGTTATTTATGAGTTTGTGTGTTTTAGATGCGTGTCATAGTTGTGATGTAACACGGTGAAAAATGCAGGCTAAATAGCTAAGAGCACGCCTAGCAGTTAAAAAATAACTATCTAGAGCTGAGATAGGATGTCTTTAAAAATACTTTTTTTACGGATAAGCATAAGTTTGCATTTTAATAATCCAAATGCTTACATTTCAAAGGGGGGCGGGCATTTTCTTAATCTCCTTTGTACTAATAATCAACAAGTCCGGGATGTTGCGTGATTTCCCCACCCAGCCCCCAATTTATCCCATAGTCGCGCCCCCCTGGGAGAGTGTTCACACCCCCCTGAGTGGGTTGAGGAGAATCAAGAGAGTCCTAGTGAACAGTTGGGTCAATTGGTTACTACACTGGAGGAAAATTGGATTAAAATAAAAAAAGAAAGTGTTGAAGGAGAGAAATGAACACAGATGATGATTTTCAGATTGTTCGGTTATGAAATGAGAATATGCTGGAGTGATTGAACTACAGCCGGACTGGCCTCAGACTTGGTCTGAATCCTGTATGCATGGAAGAGACATTAACAAGACAAAAATTTGAAGAGTGTTTCTGCTTCACCTGCTTTCTCATCTTGTTGTTGGGCCTTCCTGACAGGAAGTTAGCTCTTAGTCTATTATCTTCTACCCTGTCTTCTGGTTTCCTGTTGACGGTGTATATTGTGTGAGAAAAGTGTGTGTATTCTGTTCTATGATCATTGTGCAGCATGTCCAGGAAAGCATCAGATTTTCCTGCTTGGTTTATGACATGTGCTGCAGTCTATAATTAACTTCTGAAAACTCTTCAGCTCTTCAGAAGCTTACTACTCCAGAATCTAAAGATCTGAGAAATTTGTTTTTTGTAAGTACTTTGAGGACATAAAGTGTTAGTTTGATGCCAAAATATCAAGTGTACTCAGTTATTCTATCTCGTACATCTTCTTTTTATCTTCACCAAAGCACATATGATATGTACGTGTAATAGCTTTTATTTTATATAATGTTTTACTCTCATAAAAATAGAATATTAAGATGAGCGTTGCAGTACTGGTGTATATTAATATTAGATTTAATTACTTCAGGGACTAAACACATAAGATTTACACTCAACTACACATTTGTGTAAATATTAAGTAAATAAACATGATTTGATTAGTATTCCTCACACCAAATGTAGTCCACCAACCAAACAT
>BRDA01030857.1:3586-14188 GCA_036984385.1 Crenuchus spilurus | reverse complement strand
AATTAAATGCTCACCGAGTTACTCATCAATTACCCACCAATTAACTACCCTCTTATCTATTCACCGAGTTAGTCTTTAATTATTCACCAATTAACTACCTTCTTAACTACTCACCGAGTTAGTCATTAATTACCCACCAATTAACTACCCTCTTAATTAACTACTAATTGAGTTAACTACTTATCAAATGAACTACTCACCGAGTTAACCTCCCTCTGACTATTCACCTAGTTAACTTCCCAACAAATTAACTATTCGCTGAGTTAACTACCCTCTTAATTAACTACTCACCAAGTTAACTACCTGCTAAATTGTCAACATACTGACGTCAGACACACACTTCTACAAACCAATCAGTATGAAGATTAGGGAGACTCCGCCCATGCAGGTGATGATGAGCTGTTGGTGTGACATGTAAAGTTCACTGAACTACAGCGTAACCAAATGTGTACAATGTAACAACAAACCTCAGTCCAGACCTTCACAACACAGCACTAAATAAACTTACCAAAAAGAAACATTACTAATATTATAATTCTGAATAATATTTACATTATTAATTAACGTCAGCTGACGTGTCTGTAGTTGAAGATCTGCCCGGATATGAACCTTCTTCTGCCTTTATTTTCCTCAGGATCGTTAATAATCTGTCTTCTCTTTTCTCTCTGAAGCTGAAACGGGTCTCGTGTGTCGCATCCACAAAGAGGTGGAGACGGACGAGAAGAAAAGTCCTCTGAGTCTGACGTTCCAGCTCGGTCCTGAATATCCAAACGTCCCTCCAGATGTCAGCATCAGCTCCACAGAGCTGACCAGGAAACAGTGCCAGGAGCTGAGACAGGTGCTTCTGGATAAAGCTCGAGGTCTTCCACCCGGGCCGATGGTCCACGAGCTGGTCTTGTGGCTCCAGCAGAACTTCTCTGAGCTTGTAACATCACCAGACAGCCCGGAGAACCAGAACACAGCAGAAGATAAAGCAGAGGGACTCTGGACGGCGCTGCTTCATTTAGATCACATGAGATCCAAAGCCAAGTACATCAGACTGGTGGAGAAGTGGAGCTCAGAGTTAGGACTGACGGGAAGACTCTTCACTGGAAAACCCATTTTAATTCTGCTGCAAGGAGAAAGGAAAAGCATTAAGGTAAAGCCCAGAGTCCGGCTCCTTAAGAATGAACTCCAGCCCAAACCTGTTCCTCATAGGGGTTAAAATAGATTTACTGTTCTTTAACGATGGCCATTTAAAGTCCTGACAACATTTCTACCAAATTTAAAATAAACAGATTCTCATTTACAGAAAACAAAGATCCAGTGTGTTCAGACCTCCATGCAGAAAACTGTAGCTCACTTCTTTTTGGAATTCTCAGTTCCACCTTAAATGCTGCAGCAGACACTGTAGAGAATCTGAGGCGCCTGACAGTAACTGCTGCACCATTTAAGGTGGAATGGAGAGTTCCAATAAAATATTCTAAAACAAGTTGGTATTGATTTATAAAAACAAAACACTGATGTTTTAAAAGTTCGGAAATCACTATTAGGTGGAATAAGCTTAATTTGTTCTTCTTCTCCAGTCTTCAAGCGTATTGGCTTTTAGACCATCATCTTCATCTTTATCATATAGCAGGATGTTCACACAGAGTTCCCATGTTCTCCCAGTGTGTGCAGGGCTTTTCTCCTGAGTCTCTGGTGTCCTCACACAGTCCGAAAACATGTCTCGCCTCTTTCCTTCTGTGCTAGTTTCTCTTTTTCATTCATTTTCAGGGAACTGTGCACTCAAAGCTCCAGTACTGTCATTAATATTAAAAGTGATGGTCAAAAAAAGTGGCACAAAATCTCTAAATCACAGAAACATACAGCCATAAGAACCTAGAACACAGGAACATAGAACCATGAGAACCTAGACGATAGGAACATAGAACCATGAGAACCTAGAACACAGGAACATAGGACCATGAGAATGTAGAACACAGAAACATAGAACCATGGGAACCTAAATCACAGGAACATACAGCCATGAGAACCTAGAACACAGGATCATAGAACCATGAGAACCTAGAACACAGGAACATAGAACCAGGAGAACCTAGAACACAGGAACATAGAACCATGAGAACGTAGAACACAGGAACATAGAACCATGAGAACCTAGAACACAGGAACCTAGAACCATGAGAACCTAGAACACAGGAACCTAGAACCATGAGAACATAGAACACAGGAACATAGAACCATGAGAACGTAGAACACAGGAACATAGAACCATGAGAACGTAGAACACAGGAACATAGAACCATGAGAACGTAGAACACAGGAACATAGAACCATGAGAACCTAGACGATAGGAACATAGAACCATGGGAAAATAGGATTGCAACTGTGTTTATTGCTGTATTTGTTGTTATTTTTACGGAGTTAATGGACACCTGCCAGCCAATCAGATGAGAGTATTTAATGGACTGAGGAGTGAGCTGAGTATTATTGCTGATGAACAGAAGCTGATTGACAGCGCCGTGTTGATCAGAAGTGTCAGATCTCGGTCTTTGTCTCTGAAGGAGTGTCTCCACCTGCTCCGGACGGTGAAAGTTGATGTTGACTCATCGGGGAAGCGGTGCAAAGAGAAAATGATGAGCGTTTTGTGTGAAGTTCCTCTTTCGGAGGATTTCAGAAGGTAAGAGCAGCAAGTCCCACATTTTTAAAAAAGTCCTTCTTCCTCATTAATATTTGTCACTTCATCTCTCCCTCCTTTCCTCGGCCGTGTGGCTCTGTCTTTACTCCAGGACGTCAGCTTTTGAAGTGAAAGAGACGTTATCTTTAGAAGAACTCAGAACGGAGTTTGATGAAGTTGGACTCTTGAAGCTGTATGAAGAGTTTGTTCCCTCGTTACTGTAAATGGATTTTCTGTCTTTACAGCTGTTGTAGTTTCTCTCTTCTGCCACTGGGTGGAGCCCTGTGTCGACCAATGAGAAAAGACTTATTCAGCCTTTGTTCTGTAATGAGGCTTTTCAGAGCTTTACCCCTTCACAACAAAAACTAACTTCTGAAAATGCAAAGTGGATTTTAGTGCCTCCAGAAATTAGGATATAATGATAAAAGCACATTTTGTGTATATATATTGTATATACTGCATAAAGTGACATCTCAGACTCAGCTTTAATGTCATTTAAACCACATGATAGGATAGAATGAAATATAGTGTCCTAAGCTTGGTGTGTAGCGTGATTAATTAGAATAAATTAAGATGATTAAATCAGTTCAGTTAAAAATATGTAAGAATTTGCATTAAAAATAAAATAAATTAATGATTGCACAGTGTTCTGCTCAGTGACATCTTAGTATGTTAAGGTGGTTAATTAGAGCAGCAGAAACGTAGTGACAGTGTTTAGTAGTGTTTAGTAGTGTACAGTAGTGTACAGTAGTGTACAGTAGTGTTCAGTAGTGTTCAGTAGTGTTCAGTAGTGTTCAGTAGTGTACAGTAGTGTACAGTAGTGTTCAGTAGTGTACAGTAGTGTTCAGTAGTGTACAGTAGTGTACAGTAGTGTTTATACAGAGTGCAGAGTCAGTATATGTGGGGTTCAGTACTCTGACTGCGTCTGGGTAGAGACTGTTTCTCAGGTGCTTTGCCTGGATGCTGCGCAGCCTCCATCCAGAGGGGAGGGGGCTGAAAAGGGCAGGTGGGGTCATGGAGGAGGCAAAATGGCATCTGGTGATAGAAATGAATGAATGTTACATGTACGTAGCGCCTTTCTAAAACCCCAGGATGCTCTACAATCAACACAATCAACCACACACACCAGCGAGAAGCAGCAGCCAATCACACACAACATCTCAACCGGAAGCCACCACCTGGAGGACTGCATCGAGAACTAGGGGGATCACCCAGGACAGAGTGCCAATATCTGGGCATACATTCATACACACGCCAGGATCATTTAGAGCCAATTCACCTGATCTCCATGTCTGTGGACTGTGGGAGGAAACCCATGCAGAACATGGAAACTCCACCGAGATGGGCACTTGAACCT
The DNA here is from genome assembly GCA_036984385.1 of Crenuchus spilurus. Classification (NCBI taxonomy): domain Eukaryota; kingdom Metazoa; phylum Chordata; class Actinopteri; order Characiformes; family Crenuchidae; genus Crenuchus; species Crenuchus spilurus. Next base: position 10,172 of record BRDA01030857.1, on the reverse strand, counting down.
GAGACCTCAGCACTGAGAGGCAAGCATGCTAACCACCAAACGACCGTGTTGGCAATGGGTACCCAGTGGGGTTCTGTGCAGACGTTACCACTCTCTGCAGCACCTCCTCCTCTGCTACAGTGGAACCTGCAAACCACACGGTGATGCAGGCGGTCAGGATGCTCTCCATAGTCCTGTAAGCACTCCTGGTTATATTACACAGTGTGTTGGTTTTTGGTGAGCAGATGTCTTTATTTTTGTAGAAAGAGCTCCAAAACAGGGGCATCGCTCGGACGTGAAGATGTTGGAGGGCTTATCCCAGCAACCATCAGTCTGCAGAGAGCAGGGCTCCTTCAGTGAATGTACAGCCAGCTCCCCAAAAACATCAACATCACACATCACTGACAGTATTTTCAGTGTGAATTAAACTTCCCACACTTATAACACCACACTATAAAAGACATGATATTAAAGAGAAATAGAGTCAAATAAAGGAATATACACATTTTACATATTTATAATAACACTGTAGACAGTACTCAGAAGAATACGTCATGACAACATCAGTAACAGTCACATGTCTTATGTTATAACTCCATTTTGTTGGTTTTCCGAAATGTAAACAAGTCGTCAGAACTACAGTCAAACATAAAATTATGCACCAAATGTATAAAAAATGCAATATTTAAATTCTTTGTATAAAATTTGTAAGTAAACCCATAAAACCAACCATTTAACCAATAAAATTCTGGATTATCCTACTGGACTTAGTCCGTGTCCACACTGCAGGTAAGTCAGATCTGCTGAGATGACTGTTCACACTGTTATTAGAGATCAGCTCTGATTTGTCTCCACACATCACAAAGTATCTGAGTTGTGGTAACGAATGAGGCGTCAGTAACTACAGCCACTGGTGACATGACTTCAGGGTTGCCAGGTTGACAGATTTTGGACTTAGTTAAAAATGTACCATGACCACCATAAACTCTTGTAGTAACAGTAGAAAAGATGGAGCTGGATATGTCTTAGGTAGACTTTCTAATGTTCAGTGGATCTGAAAATATAGATAAGAGCGGAGTAGAAGGAAAAATATTGTGCTTTAATTGCTTTTAAAAATCTGTCAATTATGTAGCAAATTAATTAGAAATAAGATTTAAGAGTAAAAAAAACAATCATAGCTCCTCAAACATCTGTTATTAGACTCTAGATTAGATTAGATTTTGGGTTAGTTTTAAGTTTGTGTAGGGTGGCTTTCTGTCACACAGTGGGCTGGAGAGTTTTTTAGGACCTGGCAACCTGTGACATACTTCTTGAATTTGCACACTTTCGTCACTTTGGGTTTGATGTGTTGTTCATCACGCTATCAGTGACATTAAAGACACTTTGAAATCTGATTTGGGCGTCTGGACTGAGACAGATCGGTTCTAATCTGACTGTCAGATTTCAAACCTCCTTCAAAATGTGTTTTTTGATTGTCCCTACTACTAAAAATCATTCTGGAAACAATCTAGATAGAGCAGAAATCAGATTTGGGCTTTTTTTTTAACATAACCTTAACCATTTCATGATCACTTAACTCACCCTTCACTTGCAGCTCCTGCAGTTCCTCTGAGATCCGCCAGGGGGAGCTCCTCCCACAGTATTACTGTCTGTGCCTCCAGAGTGAAGTCCTTTACCCTGTGATGCTTAAATACTGCAGTGATGACATTTCCCTCCTGAAGTCTGTTCAGTAATCTGATAATGGAGCTGAATGAACTACGAGCCCAAAGAACATAGTAATAAATTTACATCCAAGAGATGATGCAACAAAGCTGTTTATTCACCTGTTGAGCCCACAGCAGTTTAACATTCTCATTAACATTAGAGCTGTAGCAGAGACTCAGGTGACACAGTGTTTGGTTTTGGGGCAACCAATCACAACAGAGATAATTTACATACATCAGTCTTAATGGTACAGTAACAAAAACAGCCTGTTTAATTCTAAAGACTGAACAGAGGTTATAAAATGGCTTTTTGTAAAGAATTATGGTATATAAAGTTGTTTACACTGTTGACAGTTACACGTGACACACATTTACTTTTAGAAATAGTGTAAAACTAATAAGCAGTTAATTTTAGTTATATTTTAACTTTGAATTTCTCAAAAAATGGCCACAGTCTGATGTCTGTGTAGGTTTTAAGTATTTATTTTATTTTACTTTAGCTCCACTGTGGTTTTAAGAGCCCTGTCTGAAGCCTCATGGCCAAATCTTAGCATTTTATATAGAAACTGCATGAAATAGATTTAAAATTTAAAGTTTTACTAAATGAAACCCTTCAAGTAGTCCAAAAAATGTTTTATTTTTAAATGATTTGTACACTAAAAATGTAGATTTTAGCTTTAGACATTATTTATTTCAGGCTGCACAGCACTGAATGGACTTTATGGTTCTGATTTGTGCCACAAGAGGGCGCCTTCAGCAGGACAGACACTGAGTGCGCAGTTCTATTTGTTGTTCAAGCATCAGTAAAAATCAACACTGAAGATGTGACACCTGCTTTATTAGAAGCAGAATCTTTAATGAGAGGCTCAGAAATGAATAATTTGAGAAGAAAGGAGATGGTGAATGCAGGTCCAGACTGTTTAAGAGGTTAAAATTGCTGAACTGTTGTAAATAAACCACAACAAGTCCTCTTACTCCTACAGCTCCATCGTCCTCACCTGTGTATACACAGCTGGCTTGTAGCTTACGGGAGGATTTATGTAAAATTAAGTTTTGTAAATCATGATTAAGAAAGCTTAATGAAAATCGTCTCGCTGCCCTTTATCGCCGTCCTCTCGGAACGATAAATTCACCTTGCTTGACCTTTTCCTGGACATGTTCTTCCTCAACAACATGGCTTAAATGTCATCTGCGTAGTGGCATTTACTGGTATAAAATCTCTCTTCGATCTGGTGCAGCTCCAGAGTGGCTGAGAGGCGACTGATGGACGCAGCACTGCTGGAGAGTTTAGTTGGAGGCAGGTTAAGTGAGCAGAGCTGAAGTTCTAATGGCTAAAGTCACCAGTCGTGTCTGAACATTAGTGACCCTTTAGAGTCTTAACTAGGGCTGTGTACTAAAAGTCAGTGTTTTTACAGCACTGACCCGTTTATTTCAGTACTACACTACAGTACTACAGAGCGTGTGGACGGTGTGGACCAGGGAGGGGGGTGACGTGGTGTTGTGACCCGCACTCATCTGTTTGTCTTTTATCACTTCCCTCTTTCCTCCCATAGAGTGTCATTTGTTTTCAACAACACGTAGTTACCACTTTCCTCTGATTCCCCACTCAGTAAACACACTGTACACCGTAGAAGCCTAGCCTAACCCAACAGCTTAGCATCACCATAGAAATCACCTGGAATACCTCAGCAACAGCCTAGCAACACAGAGGTGCAAATAACATCATATTAACCACCTAGCAACATAATGACTATCACTTAGCAACAAATCACCTGGAGTACCTTAGCAACAGCCTAGCAACACCATAGAAATCACCTGGAATACATTAGCAACAGCCTAGCAACACCATAGAAATCACCTGTAGTACCTTAGCAACAGCCTAGCAACACCATAGAAATCATCTGTAGTACCTTAGCAACAGCCTAGCAACACCATAGAAATCACCTGGAATACCTCAGCAACAGCCTAGCAACACAGAGGTGCAAATAACATCATATTAACCACCTAGCAACATAATGACTATCACTTAGCAACAAATCACCTGGAGTACCTTAGCAACAGCCTAGCAACACCATAGAAATCACCTGGAATACATTAGCAACAGCCTAGCAACACCATAGAAATCACCTGTAGTACCTTAGCAACAGCCTAGCAACACCATAGAAATCATCTGTAGTACCTTAGCAACAGCCTAGCAACACCATAGAAATCAGCTGTAGTACCTTAGCAACAGCCTAGCAACACCATAGAAATCACTTGTAGTACCTTAGCAACAGCCTAGCAACACCATAGAAATCACTTGTAGTACCTTAGCAACAGCCTAGCAACACCATAGAAATCACCTGTAGTACCTTAGCAACAGCCTAGCACAAGAATACAAGGTGTTACTGAATTAATAACCTGTTGGCTCTCTACATTGGTGAGTAGGGATGCACAATATACTGTATCGGTGGCTGAGATATACATACACATTATACTTATATAGCGCCTTTCTAGACACCCAAGGACGCTTTACAATCAACACACTCCATTTACACACACTCTGGTGAGAAGTGGCAGCCAATTGCGCACAGCGTACTCTCAACCGGAAGTGACCGTCCACCTGGAGGACTGCATCGAGCACTAGGGGGATCACCCAGGACAGAGTGCCAACCATATCTGGGCATACATACATACATACATTCATTCATACACATCAGGGTAATTTTAGAGTATCCAATTCACCTGATCTCCATGTTTTTGGACTGTGGGAGGAAACCGGAGACCCCGGAGGAAACCCACGCAGACACGGGGAGAACATGGAAACTCTGCTCAGATGCGGACTCGAACCCAAGACCTCAGCGCTGACAGGCGAACATGCTAACCACTAAGCTACCGTGCTGCCAAGATATGATTTGATATAGATGGATTAACTAAATTATAGTTATCGGCCTCATGTTGAATTCTGATTTTGTGTCCTACTTTTAGCTTGTACAGCAGGATTGTTCCTTCTAGACAGTATAGTGCCCTTTACTGACTCCCTGTAATGGCTACTTATGGCCATAATGTAACAGTAAGTTTACATTAATTACATTATTTACATTAAAATACTTTAAATCATCGCTATTTCATTGGTTTTGGCTGAAACCAGGACTTTTTCCATAATTCCATATTGGTGCATCTGTCCTGGTCAGTCATTGAGGGAAGCAGCAGTATGTTGACATGGTCACTGAAGTAGATGCTCTGACTCTTCGCTGCTGAGCCTGACCCTCATTCATCAGCATAACTGAGAGAGTTTAGCTTTTTAACATGCAAGTGCACACTCGTGAATAATGCGGCGAGCGAAAGCGGCTCTTTTAATTAAACTGGAGGACTGAGGATGGTTTTAGGTGGAGATAGACGTGTTAATTACGCTAACCGAGAGCGGAGATATCACAGGATGAGCTTTGGAGAGACGGTGTGGAGAGGCTAAGCAGATGGTGTGAGCTTTCATTTGTGATTTAATTTGTAGTGAAGACTGGAGGTTTGGTTGGTGGGAAGGAGTTTGGTCCGGTTTACGTTGTTTGGGTTAATGGTACGAATGGCCTGAGGTGACCTCAGCTTTAGGGATTTGTCTTTAACAGATATTCACTATAAAATAGACTTAAATATACAGAATAGTTGTGCATCTCCAAAAATTGGAATATGGTGAAAAAGTTCATTTTTTGTTCATTATTTAATTTTAAAAAGTAAATTTTATATTCATTACACATAACGTGACATATTCAGAGTATTTTGATTTTGATCAGTATGACTTAGAGCTTGTGAAAATCTGAATTCTTAGATTATTACAATATTTTATTTGGAATTTGAGAAAATTGCTATTGAAACAGTATCAATAATATTAAAATAAAAAAGACTTGAAGTATGTTACTTTACTCCACCTACTGTCCACTTTATCAGAAACTGCTCTCTTGTAGCTCCACCCACTGTCCACTTTATCAGAAACTGCTCTTTTGTAGCTCCACCTACTGTCCACTTGATCAGAAACTGCTCTCCTGTAGCTCCACCCACTCCACTTTATCAGAAACTGCTCTCCTGTAGCTCCACCCACTCCACTTGATCAGAAACTGCTCTCCTGTAGCTCCACCCACTCCACTTTATCAGAAACTGCTCTTGTAGCTCCACCCACTGTCCACTTGATCAGAAACTGCTCTCTTGTAGCTCCACCCACTCCACTTTATCAGAAACTGCTCTCCTGTAGCTCCACCCACTCCACTTTATCAGAAACTGCTCTTGTAGCTCCACCCACTGTCCACTTGATCAGAAACTGCTCTCCTGTAGCTCCACCCACTCCACTTTATCAGAAACTGCTCTCCTGTAGCTCCACCCACTCCACTTTATCAGAAACTGCTCACTTGTAGCTCCTTGCTGGTGTGCAGTTAGAGACTGTAGATAATCTGTCCATTCATCAGTGGTCAGTTTCTGGATATTTTTCAATATATGTGCAGAACATTAAATAATATGTGCACAACATTCTGCAGCTGTACTGTATAGTGGAACTCTTTGATAGATTGAGCTCATAAACTGGACAGTGAGGACTGAGGACTTGTGTATCACGTCAGTGGACAGTAGAGGACGCTGTTGTGCTGTAGAACAGCTCATCTAAGGCCCAGCATTCATGTCCACTTTCACTCTAAACGTATAATCTGGCAGTTCTGGTGGTGGTGATGTATTAATTGACCCGTTTCTTAAAGCTGCTCCGTAAACACAAACACAAACTCAAATTCTTTGCCCAGTTAATTATGTAGTGGTGGTGGTCTTGACGGTCTAATATGCAAATCTCACTTTCACCTGTACTTACGACCCGGAATCTACTCGACAAGATGTCGTGTTGTCGCAGGAGATGACAGGTGACTGCACTATGTGTTCAGGAGTCAGGAGTG
>BRDA01030852.1:0-29374 GCA_036984385.1 Crenuchus spilurus | reverse complement strand
TCTCTCTCTCTCTCTCTCTCTCTCTCTGTTTCTCTCTCTTTCTTTCTCTCTCTCTGTCTCTCTGTCTTTCTCTCTCTGTATCTCTCTCTGAAACAGAAACAGGCAAACGATCTGGTCAGCACGCTCATGAAGTGTACGCCCCACTACATCCGCTGCATCAAACCCAATGAGACCAAGAAACCCAAAGACTGGGAGGAGAGCAGGTGAATACATTCATACATGCAGACAATGAGCCAAAACATTATGACCGCTCAGATGATGACAAAATAAAGTGTTTTATCTCAAAATAATGGTGCATAAAGTTCTGGGATGTATTAGACAATAAGAGAACTGTCACTTCTCATAGTTAATGTGCTGACTGTGGCTAATCTAACATTAAGTATCAGCTGAGAGGCACTAGATAGTTTGTTAATAAATGGAGCGTCTGTAAATAATCTACAGGAGACTACTGCAGCCTGTCCAAAACACGCTGACTGAACACAAAGCACTTGCCTTGATATTTGACCCTGGATTTGTCCTGTCCTTTGTCTTCAAGGTCTTTTTTTTAGTCTGTAACTTGTTTTTTGTCTACATTCAAAGGAATTACTCCCACTTCCTCTTCAGGCAGAAGCCTAGCACTTATATTTTAGCTTTATGCTCAACTCAGCTATGATGTAAAACAGTGACTCACTAAAAATTCATATTTATACAAATGTTCATTTACCTCAGATCAGCCAAGGCATGAGAGCACCCCAATTTTGTTTCTTTATTTATCTATTCATTACTGCAATTCAGTAGTAAAGTCAAGTCAAATGTATTTATAAAACGCTGTTTACAACTGATGTCACAAAGCAGTAGGGGTGCAGGAAAAAATCACTTCGAGCTGGAATCGCGTTTGTAACATTGAACGATTCAGAATCGATTAACGTTTTCAAAAAGTCGATTTTTTTTGCGGGTGCGGATGTGCCTTTTCAGCCACCGTAGTGCTAGGCAAAACAAGGAAGCAGCGTCGGGTATGCAAGCGGTCTTTGAAAGCAACCATTTGGAAACACTTTGGATTTTACCGTCAACCCGGCCGGGTAAGAAAGGGCTTGACGTCACTCTTGCGATTTGCAGAGATTGCAACGGTAAAGTAAAGTATTTCGTTCGTATTTGAAAGAATCTGAAAAAATCGATTCCTGACCCCAAGAATCGATTCTGGATCGATTCGCTCGATTCCCAAAGATTTGCAGCCCTACAAAGCAGCTTTACAGGGTTAGTAATAACAAAACACCAAATCCCTAGTGAGCAAGCCAACGGAGACAGTAGCAAGGGAAAAACTCCCTCAGAGCTGGAGGAAGAAACCTTGTGAGGAACCGGACTCACATGCGGGACCCATCCTCCTCTGGTCGACTAATTATAAGCTCTTGATAAATCCCATAAGCCTGTGATGCTATTGGAGTGTTCAGGTACTGATATGGTGACAGTACTGAATCAGGAATGATGATAAAGGTAGCAGCCAGTAAAGTTCATATAAACTTGAATGTGGTCAGTAGTGTAGGGCATCTGGAGCAGGTCACAGTATTTGGTTGTTAGTGGGCAGCTGGTCTAAGGTGGCATCATGCAGAAATAGTATTCAATCTTCCATCAGCCTTGGACCGGACCGGTGAGCAATCACTCACTCGGAAAAAGACAAAGATGGAATTAGCTCTGTTTGGGTTTATAGAGCACATGGATTGTGAGACACATCAGAGTGTGGCTATTGACTCCGACAGAACTTTCTAGAACAGCCTACTTAAAAGGAGAGAGCCAGAAAGTAAACAGACATGGGAGCTCCCCAAGACACTGGCATCCACAGTCATTGTAATATGTGCAGCATGTGGTTTGCATTGTCTTGCAGGATGTCCCTGAAAAAGATATGGAAAAGTAATTGTTGCTCTAAAATCTCAAGAGCCAAGAGCACTGACACAACCCCATGACCACAAAAGATTCTGGCTTTTGGACTTATTGCTGATGCTTTTCATATTCGGTCTGAAGCACAAGGTGTCAGTTTCTTCCAAAAAAGATCTGGAATACTGATTAATCTGATTAGCCAGAGAAGCCAACACTGCTTCTGGACATGGTTAACATAAAGCCTCTTTTGACACTTTACATTTTAAGTGATGCTTTGTGAGTGTAACTGTATTGTAGTGCCTGTCTAAGTTTTGCTGAAGTCATCTCTTGCTCATGTGGTTGTATCACCTTTTGATGATGGTTCTTGATGCAGGTCTGCCTGAGGAATCAGAGATCACAGGTGTTCAGCTGAGGCTTGTGCACTTCACACGCTGAAATTCCTCCAGATACCTTGAATCATTTAATGAAATTATGCACTGTAGATGGATAGTTATTATATATTTATATAGTTTTCTCACACACCTGTTGACAAGACTTTGCTTTTGTAACAAATCATTATAATCTCAAGGCTGACATCACCTGTTTGAAATCACATTATTATTATTAGCATTAATATTATTATTTAAGCCTCATTACTAGCATTATTAGCACATTTCTACATCTGGAGCAAATATGTAAATAAGATTTCCAAAGCATTCCTTTAAGTAACTTGAGGCATGAATGAATATTTCAGACATTTTGTATTGCAAACATACAAAAAACATAAATAAATCTGTAATTTAAAGAGAAAGTCAGACTCCTGTGGGTTGGTCAGCTTGACCTTACAGCTCCTGTTTTTGCTATTTTTTTCCCCCTCCTCCTTTCTGGTGCCTTTAGTACAGGCTGTACTGTTGGGTTTTCTAATGTATTGTTCTGGTTCTTCCTGTTGTTAGCACACACTCACGCCAGGCTGTGTAATTAGCACTTGGAGTGCAGGATGTGACTGAGCTGAGATGGAGAGGCTCTTTAATGCATTATAGAAAGAAAATGGCCTGCATTTTAATTACACTGCACTTAAATGGTGCCTTGTCCTGTTTAGTAATTATAATAGCTCGGTAGGTTTGAGTTAAGAGCTGAGATGATGGAGACCAGATTTCTGAATGACATTTTGACAGACATCCTGTTTACCACAGTAAAGGAGTATTGATAGGCACAGGTTGAGACCCCGATGAGGATGATGAGCATGCAGAGGAGCTTCCCTGAGTGCAATAATCATGCTGTTTAATCAGCATCTTGATACGCCACACCTGTGAGGTGGATGGATTATCTCAGCAAAGGAGAAGTGCTCACTAACACAGATTTAGACACATTTGTGAACAATATTTGAGAGAAAAAGGCTTTTGTGTACATAGAAAAAGTCTTAGATCTTTGAAAAATGGGAACAAAAACAAAAGTGTTGCATTTATATTTTTGTTCGGTGTGTATATATATTTCATATATAATTAAAAAAATATATTTTAATGGGTTTTTAATTGAGTGTATGTAGTATGATTGGGAACCAAAATGTTACAGAAGTTTCTCATTTTTTTAACACAACATTTTAATATTTTTATAGTTTATAAAAAATATAATTATAAATAAATAATAAAAATATAATTGTATAATTTTCACACTTTTGTTCAGAATATTTGTATTTTCTCTTGTTTTGATAAAAATATAGATTTTTTTATATAAATTTCAGATGTACATTAGTGGATTAGTACAGAATTTGTTTGACTGTGCTTCAGATGTCTCAGCCAAACAGATTTAAGTACTGAAACTGCTTCAGAAATCAGATTAAAGCCCCTTTTCTCTCCTGACAGAGTGAAACACCAGGTGGAGTACCTCGGTCTGAAGGAGAATATCAGAGTAAGACGTGCTGGCTATGCTTACAGAAGAATCTTCCGCAAGTTCCTGAACAGGTAAAACAACCTCGAAACTCCTCACTGATTTGATTTGGAGCTTTTGAAGCAGTAAAGAAACTGAAACCGCACTAGATCAGAAGGACAGGAAGAGTAGCTGACAGTAGATGTCACTCATAATGAGCTATAATTCACTTAATGTGCCATTTAAGTCTGTTCAGCCTAACGTATCATTAACAGAGCATTCTGAATGCACTGCTCTAGAGTAGGTGGTGTGTGTGCAGGACCATAATGGTCAGTAAAAGGAACTTTGTGTTACTGTGTTTTAACTATACAGTCATATCAGAATATTATAATCACCTGCCTAATAGTGGGAATAGCCTTTCTTGGCTTAGTGTTCAGTAGTGATGCCTGGCTTTCCCGTTACTCCTGTGTTGATTATAGATGTTAACTGGTCTACTGTGATGTGTCAATTACTCTGTACCACTCGCCAGAGTCGTTGTACCCCTCTGGGTAGAGGTGGGTAATCCAGGTCCAGAAAGTAAAAATCCAACCCAGGATTTTGTTTCAACTGCCTTGTTGGTTCTGCTGCAGATATTCTAGAGCAGAGCCACACATGAAGTAGGAGCAAAATCCTGGGTTGGATTTTTACTTTCCGGACCTGGATTACCCACCTCTAAGCATCACTATCCAGTGTCGCACCACTGTTTTGGGAGGCTCAATGTACATGAAGTCCATTCTCAATGAATCTTCACTACAGCAGTTCTAGAACATCTAATGGTGTCTGTGATGCTACCTCCACCATGTTTCACACTATTATCATGCCTTTTTGGTCAGATCACATCCTTTAGGCTATGTTTTTAAACTAGATTGACTGTGAATGCAGCTCCTAGGCTGTACGGGATCCCTGCTGGGCTTTTCTCTGAACATTACTGAGCGCTGTAGGAGTGGCTGCTTTCTTCTGCTGCTCTGTTATTGTCTGCTGGCATCTCCTGGACCTCCTGAGAGACACACACACTTTCCCTCCACCCTGCTGATGTTTGCTTTCTCCCAGACGTACACACCCCAAACACATGCGCACACACACACACACACACACACACACACACACACACACACACACACAGACAACCCAGTCTTTTTATTGGTTTTTCTGCTCGGGGTGCATAGCTATAGGCACTGTGGAGGCATTTATGTCATGAAAGCCCGGTTTGTCCTCAGCCTGGCAGCCTCGTCACTGAACAAGGCTTGTTTGCGTTTTAACTATCGCATGAAGTTCTCAGTCAGCTGCGTGGATCGTGCATATAAGCAGCGAGAAGGGAGAAAGGCCATGTCTGTCCTCTGCACACACAGTGCACTTTGTAATTGGAAAGTGACACAATTTGTGTTGTTTTGATTGTGGGAATGGTTCGCCGAATTTTTGGCTCCTTTTTAAAGAGTTTTTAAAAAGTTTGTGGACACCCCTTCTAATGAATGCATTCAGCTGCTGGACACAGATATACAAATGCATAGCTTGTCTAGTCCCTGTAGAGATGTACTGCCAATATGAAGCTGTTGGCACCATCCCTAATGCCAGGCATGTGCTATAGTGGCATAAAGCCCCTCAGCATTGAGAGGTGGAACTGTGTATTCAGCACTGTTGGGGTGTTGGGGATGAGGTGGGGTGGTAATCTTTCAACATCCTAACACTCTTGTCTCTGAATTCAATCAGATCCTCACAGCAATGGTCCCAAATCTAGTACAAAGCCTTGCCTGGACAGTAGAGACAGTAACTCAAGTTTTTAATGTAATCGAATGAGCATGTGACCCAATACTTTTGTCCCTATAGAGTAGTCACTCAGTCATGCTTTGGAGTATTAAGGATTTGTAACTGGACACATGCTTATCCTCATCCTCGTCTTCCCCGGTGATCCTCTGCCAGCGTTTTTCACTTTTGGTCCTTTCTGTCATCGGTCTTGTCTTTAGTAAGTGAAACTGAAGGGATGGTGAAGGTCAGTGAGAGATGGAGATGATTGTGTTTGATTTGGAGATGTCATATCTTTAATATTTAAAGATCCTACCTCTGTTCATCCTCGCTCAGGTATGCCATCCTGACCAAGGAGTCGTGGCCAACGTGGCGTGGAGATGAGAAACAGGGTGTCCTGCACCTCCTCCGCTCCGTTAACATGGACCAGGACCAGTACCAGCTGGGCAGAACCAAACTCTTCATTAAGGCTCCTGAGTCGGTATGAACACAAGCTCAGTCCACAGATCAACTAAACACATTTTCTTGGCTTAGTTCACCTGCTGGCTCTGAATGTCATGCTTTTCTTCAGCCAGAAAATAAATAAATAAATAAATAAAACAGTTTTTTCTTATTTGGCATCACATAGTAATAAAACAATAGTGAATATACATGCTCACATGCAAAATTCCTCAACAGTGTGATATTTTTTTTATATATAATAAAAAAAACAACAATAGAACAAGGGGTGTAGTTAAGGATAAATACAAAGTAAAAACATACAAATGAAATATATAAGAATATATTTTATATCATATATAATTATTATTATTATTATTATTTTTCATCTACTTTTCCCAAATTTCTTCAGATTTGTTGTCTTGGAGTCTTTTAGAGGAAGTGATTCTTTCCATTATAAATAATATACCCGTTTTTTTTCCCGATTTTCTCCCCAATGTAATATAGTAGCCAATTGACCCGCCCCTTTGTTGACTCCCCCATCACTTGTAATGTCACTGACTTTAGGAGGCTGCAGACTAACACAGGCCTCCTCTGATTTATTATATCCTAGTCATATTACTACTGTTTATTTATTTATTACTTTTTATAAATAATATTTATTATATATATATATATATATATATATATATAATTTATTTATTTATTTATTTATTTTTTCTCCCCCCCGTTTTTCTCCCCAGTAGCCAACTGACCCGCCCATTTGTTGACACTCCCCATCACTTATAATGTACCTGTCTCTAGGCGGGTGCAGACTAACACAGGCCTCTTCTGATGCATGTGAAGTCAAGCTCCGCCTCTTTTTAAACTGCTACCAATGCACACACAGCTAGGAGGAAAGCTCAGGATCCCCAGTTTTAATGAATAGCATGGCAGACGCCTGAGGCAGCCGACATTACTTAGTAGTACTGGGCAGAGAGTGCCATCTTACCCGCCCACAGAGAACACGGCCAATTTTGCTCTCTCGAGCCCCAGCTGCTGATGTCAAGCAGCACGATCACGATGCTCAGACCAGTGATGGTGCCTTAGTCCACTGTGCCACTCGGGCCCATTACAGCAGTTCTGAACAGATGGAGTATCTGCTTTAAGCCATTTCTGTGTGCTTTTCTAGCAGCTGTCAATATTCCAAATACATATAAGGTTGTATTATTTATGGATGTTGAATGTGGAAGTTCTTCCCACTGCAAATAAGCAGATTCTACACTGACTCTCATAAAGGGATCACAGGTTTGACGAGATGCCCAGTTATGTCTTTCCTTACTGTTGAATGAACCAGTACAAATGGTTGTGTGGTTTTGGGTGGACTTCCTCTTTCTCTGACAGAGTGCTGGGAAGTTTTTGTCAGAAGTGTTGAGTTAACATCACTACGGTCTCCTGGCTGTGCAGAAGCAGCTTCATACAGAACAGCCTGAGCTTCTTCTCCATCTTATTCAGACTGTGTGTGAAAGCTCTGCTTGTGACTGGAGAGAGATCAGTTTTGACATTTATATACACACATTTATGTACACACACACACACACACACTGAGTCCAGCCTTCTAATCAAGCTTCTGTACGTGTAATTATAGACACGCTTAACCTGCATATATTATATCAATTCTATAAAATGTGTAAACTGCTGTTACATGTAGGCACTTATATATAATACAAATGGGAGAAGCTGTTAATACACATAGATACTTATAGATATATTTAGTACATAAGGGACATACTGTATTTACATGCACGTTTACAGTTTAAAATCCACATTTTTTAATTTTCTAAGTCAAAATAAGTTAAAAATGTTTTCCAGGGAACCTCTACACATTATAATGTACACTGACTCTTTAGTGAATTTAAAACAAACAGAATTTAAAGTGAAATGTGGAATGTGGACGGCGCAAAAGTTATTTTTAACACGTTACACTCAGGAAATGAATATAAACTGTGCAGAAAATTATAGAAAATGTACAAATTAAGCTACATCATATATTTATATATATATATCATCGTAGATTCATGGTGTGTGTGTGTGTGTGTGTGTGAGATGTACTTATGTAACACTGATATCAGCTGGGTGGGTCTCAAGCCTAACTCACTCAAAACAACAGTGATAAGGCGCTGACACACACACACTCTAATTAGTTCTTGACTGCAGAGGTTTTATGTTGGGCAGAGTAATTTTACTGTGTGTGTGTGTGTGTGTGTGAGAGAGAGAGAGAGAGAGAGAATGAACCCTCTTGATCTCTCAGAGTGTTGATAAATGGCTCTTTTATGCTGTGCTTGTGTCTGAGCTGATTTGACACTCAGACTGTGATAGTGATGAACAGGATAGAGAGATTTGTACACACACTTCTGGCTCATTGAGAGAGACAGAGAGAGAGGCAGAGAGAGAGAGACGAAGAGAGACGGAGAGAGAGAGAGAGACAGACAGATAAAGAAAGAGAGAGTCAGAGAGAGAGAAATGGTCAAATCCATTCCTTTCAGCATCTGATATTTGTTGTTATTGTGAATAAAATATGAAATTTGAGATTATTTAGATTTTACATCCTAACGTTTTGGAATTGGAGTTATTATTGTATAAGAACAAGCCAGTATGTGTCCAGGCTGAGGCGGTAATGAGAGAACAGTGTGTTTACTGTGGAGTGTTATTGAAGGTTCCTCTGAGGGCACAGACAGAACCCAGACCGAGCGCTTATCAAGCCAAGCTGACCTTCCAGAGAGAGGCTGTCGGAGATAAAGAAGGAGTGAGAGATAAAGAGAGGAACAGGGAGGCTTATAAGAACATGCCAGGCTGGATGTGTGGGCACACTTCTCACTGGAGTTTGGAGTTTTGGGAGTAAATGCCAGACGAGCCACTCAGAGCTGTTTAAATGTGATGTCTGTCCTCAGCTCACTAATGGAGCTCCTGCACACAGTGACCTTTTAGGATGTTTGACATGAATTTAATTGTCTCCGTTTCATTGTGGTGTGTGTACCCCGAGTATATATAAAGTATACAGTCCTGTGCAAAGGTGAGCGTCCCCTAATTTAACCGCTATTTATTTATTGATGTTCTTTTTTAAATGTAACATTTTTAAATATAAAATCTCAAATGTGGCAAAAGTTATAGCACCTTTAATACTATCTGTTGTTTTTTTTTTTCAATGGAAACATTTTTATTTGTTCCCTGTACGAGCTTATTTATTAAAATTAGCTAAATTTGATGATGGGTTCATTAACTTTTACACAAGACTGGATATGAAGTATGTGCAAAGTTTTAGTCCACTGAGAAATTATATACTATTCTATCCTAGTAATATTACTATTTATTTATGTGTTTTTTATTTATTTATTACTTTTTATAAATAATATTTATATTAATAATTTTAGAATTTTATTTATTTATTTTATTTATTTATTTATTTATTTATTTAATTTATTTTTTATCCCGATTTTCTCCCCAGTGTGTTTAGTAGCCAACTGACCCGCCCATTTGTTGACTCTCCCCATCACTTATAATGTACCTGACTCTAGGCGAGTGCAGACTAACACAGGCCTCCTCCGATGCATGTGAAATCAGGCTCCGCCTCTTTTCGAACATCGCTGCCAGGCAGCCAATGCACTCAGAGGAAAGCACAGGATCCCCAGTTCTGATGGATCACCTGGCAGACACCTGAGCCAGCCGACATTGCTTAGTAGTGCTGAGGAGAGAGTGCCATCTTACTCTCCCAGACAGAGCACTGCCAATTTTGCTCTCTCGAGCCCTGGCTGCCGATGGAACGGAGCGTGATCGGGATTCAAACTTGTGATCCTCAGATCATAGTGACAACGCCACTTTGGGCCTCATGATTTTAGAATTTTATGTCCTAATTTTATCATTTTTCTTGACTGTTGCATATTTTTTTATAATAAAAATCTTATTAATGGTTTATTGTTGTGGTTTTATTTTAATGATCCTTTTCTTAATTACATCTTAATTGTTCTCTTAATTCTTCTTATCTTGCTTTGTTTTCAATTTATGTAGATTCTTTCTTTGGTTTAACTTAATTGTATTCAGTTTTATTTTTAAAGTGAAAATAAAGGTTAAATGTGGTGTTTTAGACTTTTTTTTGTTTAAAACCTGTCCTCATGACAGTCCAGTAGTATTTGTTTTGGTTCATCAGTGCATCGTTATACTTATCAAGTGTTTTGCTGATAAAATATCATATTATAACATCTGGAACCACACTTTGTTCTGCAGACTAGATTGTATTTATGTCTGCTTGTGATATATGTAGTTTTCACCCACACATCCACACTCATGACCAATATATATAGTTCAAAGATGTTTGCAGGGTGCTGTCTATAGGGGGCGACAGAGAGCTTGAGCCTGTGGATGCTTGTATTTCCACTGACGTGGCAGTCCTGCGTGTGGCGGTAGCTGCAGGTATGTGCAGGCTAATGGTTGTTCTGTTTCTTTTTGTCTGCCCCACAGCTCTTCCTCCTGGAGGAGACGAGGGACCGAAAATTTGACGGCTATGCCCGTGCCATCCAGAAAGCTTGGCGCCAGCACGTGGCCCGCAAGAAATACGTACAGATGAGAGAGGAGGGTGAGGGCTGGAGGCTGACCTGTCACAGCACAGTCAAGCACAAACACTCACACCCACACACACACTTATTCATCCACTTTTGTGCACACACAGAGATTTAAAAAGGAAATGAAAACCATTCTTACCTTATGAGACAGTCCTGAAACCACTTGTGTGAGAAATGAGGTTTCGGTGGCTTTCCACTGTGCAAATATTGAAGCACAGATTCTGAAGCAAATGACCTCATTTCCTCTTTCGCTGGTGTAGCTACAACCACAACAGTAAGCAGTATTGTTGCTGTTGCACCCGAAAAGGATGTGAGAGGTCCAACTTATTGCAGACTTTGGCAAAAATTGGCAAAATTATTCATTTCCTTCTGCAGTCACCCAGAGAGCTTTTCACAGTATTAGGTCTTAGACTTGGATAATACAGTAATGATACTCATAATGACCTGAATGTACAGATAAATAGAAGGTTTTATATATATATATATATATATATACACACACAGTGCCAGTCAAAAGTTTGGACACCTTCTGCACATTCTGTGGTTTTTCATTATTTAAAAATGTTTTTTTTTTAATACTAAAGTCATCTAAACTATGAGTAAACACATATGTAATTATTTAGTAAACAAACAAGTAAACACTCCAGAACATGTTTATATTTTACATTCTTGCTTAGATGCAGCTTTCTTGGCATTTTCTCAGTCAGCTTTATGAGGTAGTCACCTGGAATGGCTTTCAGTTAACAGCTGTGTCTTGTCAAGAGCTCATGACTTGCATTTATTGCCTCTTAATGTGTTTGAGACATCAGTTGTGTGTCTACTTTGAAGTCAAATCTAAAACATGTTTTGGTTTGTTTCACACTTTTAAGTTTACTACATGACTCATTATGTGTTCACTCACAGTCTGGATGACTTCAGTGTTTATTTACAGTGTAGGAAAATAAATAAAAACATTGAATAAGGAGGTGTGTCCAAACCTTTGATGAGTACTGTATTGCATTCAAATGTCTGCATTACTTCTGAAATGTATTACACTATTATTTTAATCTGAAATTTAACAAATTTAAATGATGGATTATAATCTACTAGTGCGCCCACAAAAATGTGAATATCAAAAAAGACAAAACTGTTATATCCATCCATTCCATCCATTATCCCACCCACTTAATCCTTATCAGGGTCGCGGTTCATCCCCTACCCCCTCTTTGGGTGCAGGGCAGTACACTATCCCAACTAAGCCCAGGACAGGGCGCCAGTCCATCACTGGGTGCACATATACCCAATCTACCTGACCTCTATATGTACTATATATAATCATGTATTGACTTCTGCTGTGCACAACAACAGTGTGCTAATGGTTTGTATGTGTTCTCCAGCCTCTGACCTGCTGCTGAACAGGAAAGAGAGAAGGAGACACAGCCTGAACAGAAACTTTATTGGAGATTATATTGGCATGGACGACCGGCCTGAGCTCAGGCAGTTCCTCAGCAAGAGAGAGAAGATCGACTTTGCAGACAAAGTCACCAAATATGACCGACGCTTCAAGGTGCTTTACTTACTTACTTACATACTAGAGCCCATAGTGACCTACATGTCATATACTAAGACCTGGAGATGTCTTATACAGCTTTTTTCTTCATGAAGTCCCCAAGTGACATATACTGAACATTCTGGATGCAGTCGTATGACAATTTATGAATTTGTGCTCATGAGACCTCATTTACAAAATGCTGCCGTGAGGTGGTCTTATTTATGTTTGTACAGTTGGCAGATTACAAATATCTGATAATGTAACATATACAGTGCCTTGCAAAAGTATTCACCCCCTCATCTTTTTACCCTTTTGTTACATTACAACTTTTATTTAAATGTTTTTTTAATCTGAATTGTTGAAGTTGGTGAAGTGAAAGGAAATAAAAAATTGGCATGTGCGTGTATGTATTCACCCCTATGATGATATGAAGCCCATAAAACGTTCTGGTGCAGCCAATTACCTTCAAACTCACATGCTTAAATTTAGTCCAGCTGTGTGCAATCAAAGTGTCACATGATCTGTCAGTATATACACACCTTTTCTGAAAGGCCACAGAGGCTGCAACACATTATGAAAAAAAGCACCACTAACCAAACAACACCATGAAGGCCAATGAGATCTCTAAACAGGTCAAGGACAAAGCTGTTGAGAAGTACAAGTCAGGGTTGGGTTATAAAAAATATCCAAATCTCTTGATTCCCCGGAGAACCATCAAATCCATTATCATCAAATGGAAAGAACATGGTACCACAACAAACCTGCCAAGAGAGGGCAGCCCACCAAAACTGGAGAATCTGTCCATATGACCTCAATAAGCCATACACTCCATAGAACTGGGCTTTATGGAAGAGTGACCAGAAAAAAGTCTTTACTCACAGAAAAAATTAGGAAGGCTCATTTTGAGATTGCCAAAAGGCCTCTCCAAATGTGTGGAGTAAAGTGCTCTGGTCAGATGAGACCAAAATTGAACTTTTCAGCCACCCAGGAGAACGCTATGTCTGGCTCAAAACCAACACATCTTATCACCCCAAGAACACCATCCCCACAGTGAAACAGCAACAGGGACTGGCAAACTGGTCCGAGTCGAGGGGAAGATGTATGGTGCTAAATAAAGGGATATTCTTAAGCAAAACCTGTTTGGGTCTGTCAGAGATTTGAGACTGGGACGGAGGTTCAACTTCCAACAGGACAGTGACCCAAAGCATACTTCTAAAGTAACACTCGAGTTAAAAGGGTAACATGTAAACATCCCGCGCTGTGCGTGGGCCACCACAATTTTACAGGGGCACCACACGTATTTGGGGTGCACCACGTGTTCCTTTCGTCCGCAAGATGTGGCAAGCTCATAGAAACTTATCCAAAGCGACTTGCAGCTGTAATTGTTAAAGGTGACACTACTTAGTGCTGATTTTAGAGGGGTGAATATGCACACAATGTAGCATTTCAGAAAATAATTCGGAAATGTGATCCATGTGTTCTCTTTTTTGTATCTCTAATATTTTTTTCTTTAAGAATAACTCCGTCCAGGTTCTTAGGGGTACATTTAAATAGCTTTTTTAGACACTCAAAGCACTTTGACATTTGTGAGAGAGTTTCTTGAAGCACCACTAATGATCAGCATTGTATAAACATTATAAGCATCTTATATTGAAATTCGGATTGTTTTTATCATCTGTTCTTATCCTTATGTCTGTGTGTTGACAGGGCATTAAGAGAGACCTGATCCTGACCCCTAAGTATGTGTATCTGATTGGGAAAGAGAAGATGAAACAGGGTCCAGAGAAAGGCCAGATAAAGGAGGTGCTTAAGCGCAGAATTGACGTGGACAAGATTATGGCAGTTTCTCTGAGGTAAGGCATGAAGTGAGTGCATGTGTGACTCCAGCAGGTCGGCCGGTTAATAATTAAACGACAGTGAGAGTGGGCCAACAAACCTTGAACACTAATCAGAGATATGACACAGATATCACACACCGGTAAAAGTTCTGAAACAGGGAAAAGATCTGACGGTATGCATTCACTCCAGCATTAACATCGAAACTGGAAACTTCTGAAATGTCCTCCAGAGACTACAGATCCATCTACGTTTGCCATTACAGTTTGGACTTAAAATAAGTGAAAATACATTAAAAAATCTAAAATTATTTTTCCCAAAGTGTTACACAGAATTTTGTTCAGCACAAACTCAGCAACAACTGTGTCAAAACAGTAAGAGTGTCATAAATCTATAACTTTCCAAAAGCCTAATTTCAGATGTGCTGATATACTGTGAAAAAACACTCTAAACATTTTTAGTCAAGACTTTTGAGCTCAGAACTGAATAAACAGAGGTGTTGGCTACACACTGCTCATTACAGTTTTTAGACATTGTATGTGGTTTTATTTCTAAAGCTTAACTAATGTGAGGCGACACTCCGTTTTACTCACTCAGTGGCTCCTAGACTGAATATTTATGAGATACGTATCAGATGACAGGTCTTTGTTCACATCCACATTCCACACATTCCACTGCCACTATTCCACCAATGGAATGTCCTGAATTACCATGTCATTATCATATGAATGACAAATTGCGTCATTTGGCGGGAAAATAAAGAACAGCTATCTGACTCGCTCTCACAAACACGTCTCTGCTTATTTAAGCTCTTCTCACAAATATCTTAAATATATATTTCAGTTCAAGCCTGTTAAGGTTTCCGGGGTACATTTCCTTTTGTTTGTAGGATTAAATCTCACAGAGTTATATAAGTGTATTTGCGGAATTTTGTTAACATGCTCGACTCCAGAGGGTTCATTATATTTGGTGTCCAGAAATTGTTGCGTTTTTACATTTCTGATATGGCTTTAGTATCAAAGTCAAAAGTTTGGAATCGGGACCACACTGCTTACAGCACAGGAAAGGAATATATACTTTTATCCACATGTGAATCCCTGCCTTTCTACTATAATACTGCTCAGCTTCTCCATCTGCACCAACCCAGATGCAGACACTTCAAAGGCCTCAGGCTGGACTCTAAAGCCCTCAGAGCCCCCTACATTGCTCTAAAATGTCACACGTGGGGAATTGAAGACATCTGTGGGAGATTCAGAGCTTCTCTCCTTAAGCTGCAGTCAGACTTTGGGAGGAAAATAGCATGTACATGTTTGTTTAACGTAAAGTCTATGAAATTTGATTGTGAAAAGCTGTGTGTTGTGTTGATTTTACCACAGCTAAGGGATGCAACAGAATCCTTAAATGATTTTGCTTAGCAACTATAGCCTACTGTTAACTACATTTGTTTCTAGTATAATCAACATTATTTATTTTATCATGTTGTTAAACCTGATGAATTAAAACAGTAAAGCCTTTGCTTTATATATAAAATATATAAAGTTCAGTCTCGCACAGATCATTGCTTTACATGAGTGAATGTGGTTCAGCCAATCACATTTTAGGATTGGATTTGTTTAATAATAGAACGTATAGAACAGCTTTCTTGACTGCAGTTGGTTTTCATGAGTCAAGAACGATGCAAAAGTCAAAGGTCTCACATATCGTTCCCCGTGGACTCTGCATTAAAGTGGAAAATTCACTAGACGAGTTCAACATTACACTACATTGGTCCACATTGATCTTTTACGTGATGCATGTGGAGGCCCGTAAAGTCCTGCCGTGTGTCTGGTGGGGGTCTGAGAGGCGTGATGTGAGTGGAGGGTTGTGGGTAATGTGAACCAGGTGTTCCTGGGAAAGGAGAGCAGGCCTTGTAAAAAGCTCATTAGAAAAGACTTAAGTTTATTGGGGGAAACAGGCCACCGCTGCATGGGCCTCCTTCACAGAATTTCGGTTCGCCCCTCAGCCGCCTGCTGTTTTGTGTGTCGTCGTATTTGTTCACTTGTAGACTGAGCTGAGAAACCTGCTGGCTGGTGTGGGTCGTAGGGAAAGTGTTTGGGTTTTGATGTTTTCACTTGTGCACAACATTGTTTAATGCCATTTAGATACACTGTTAATCACCCATATTTTGGTAATTCACCCTTAAAGGACTACTTTAACTTACTGAATGTACATGATTTGATGAGGCAGGTTTGGTTTTGCTTCTTTAGTTAGATATGAGTTTAATGTAGGCAGCGAGTAATTGTAGCTTATAGCCACCAATTAGCATCATTCTACCTGCATCCCAGAATCAATACATGTGTCAGATTTGGGCTGTCACAATATCAGTTTCTCTGCACGATTATCACGAATGAAATGAGTCGAGGACGATGCAGAAATTTTTTATAATAATAATAATAATAATAATTGCAATAATAATAATAATAATAATAATTGCAATAATAATTGCAATAATAATAATAATTGCAATAATAATTGCAATAATAATAATAATTGCAATAATAATTGCAATAATAATAATAATAATAATAATTGCAATAATAATAATAATAATAATAATAATTGCAATAATAATAATAATAATAATTGCAATAATAAAATAAATATTTATGAGAATTTTGAACATAATATCAGTCAGAGTCACCATTTTGTCTCTTTTCTGGCAAATTAATAGTGAATTGGAGAAGCAATTGTCTGAGAAGGGTTATATGGCCATTTCCAAACAGTTTAAAATCTACCATTCTGTTTGTCTATAAGTGTAAGTTGAACTGGATTTCTGATTGTTTACTTTCCCTCTCCTTCTCTTCTGTAGCACTATGCAGGATGACTTTCTGATCCTGCATGAACAGGAGTATGACAGTCTGCTGGAGTGTGTGTTTAAGACTGAATTTATCAGCTTGCTGGCACGCAGGTTTGAAGAAAAGACTCAAAGGAAGCTGCCACTCAAATTCTCCAACACGTGAGTTTTACTGACCAGTAGATCAGGTAGTAGACCACCAGTATGGACAGATTTAGACTATTTGACTTCTGTGAGCACATATTCAGTTTCTGCAATTGTCCTTTTGTTTGTTTATAGAAGTAATAAATACAAACTCTTTAGATGTGTTGTTTTAGGTTATAGCCTGAGTCTTTTGATGTGAAGGCTGGATACCACCCTTAGGGTGTTGTCTGGCTAGAACCATTTTTAAGCCATTATTTGAGCCATCTCCTGACTAATAAAGCTGATCATTAGCAAGGAATCCAATACTTTAACTCCAAATATGGTGCCATCATATAGACATCTCAAAAATGATCATTACTTGTTATATGTTATATTCATTGCACATAAAGTGACATATTTCAAGTCTTTTATTTGTTTTAATGTTAATCAGTTTGGCTTATAGTTCATGAAAATCAGAAATCCGGAATCTCCATGCAATGCTGAGCCAACGGATGAAGAAAGATTTGTGCAGGTTTAGAGATAAAGGAATTTAATAACAAACCAACCCTAAGACAAACCAAACACAGCCAAAAGAACATTAATAGAAGTATGCTACAATCAAGGAAAAGAGATCAGACTGGGTCTAAAGAGCAAAGGGCAAGGATGCTGAATAAGCTAAGGTGCTAATAAGGAAGGCTAACACAGAGGACCACTGAGGTCTCAATAAACAAGGAATGCTTACAAAGAGGACCCTTGAAGTCTCAATAAAGAAGCTAGGCTAACACAGAGGACCGGTGAGGTCTCAGTAAACTAGGCAGGCTAATACAGGAGACAGCTGAGGTCTCAATAAACAAGCTAAGCTAACACAGACGACCGCTAAAGTCTTAAGAAACAAGGAAGGCTAACAAAGAGGACCCTTGAGGTCTCAATAAACAAGGAAGGCTAATACAAAGGCCTGCTGTGACACTGAAATTATTTGAATATTTAATTTTGGAGTTTGAGAAAATTACTATTCAAACACTATCAACATTTAAAAGAGAAATAGGTCACTATACATGTAGTGAATAACCTTAAGACATATTACCGTTTACCCTTTTTTAATTAAATTATGAGCACTCGAACTGCACTAGAAGTCTTATAGCAGAATAAAGAAAATAACTATAAAAATAAGTCAGATATAAAATAATACAGTCATATATTTTATGCATGAATTAAAGGGTTTGTCTGTATTGCTCAGGATGGAGATGAAGCTGAAGAAGGAGAACTGGGGGCTGTTGAGTACTGGAGGCTCACGGCAGGTTCAGTTCATTCAGGGTCAGGGAGACGCCGCTGTGCTGCGTCCATCCAATAAGATGCTGCAGGTCAGCATCGGACAGGGCTTGCCCAAAAACTCCCGTGAGTATAACCGCATGCCAAATAAAACAATTACAACAGATGAGCATAAAATCAGGTTTACACAATTTTACCTCGAGTGCATTCAGTCAGCCAGGACATAGAGCCTGAAATCTTATGTCCACTGAAGTCATGTCCTCATCCTGGGTCTGAGTCTGAGAGGATTTTCTCTGTTCTCTATAGAAAAGTCTTCTCTGTTACACCAAAATGTTCCAAACCTGACCAAATCCAGACTATCACCAAACTCTCTGAATTATTAACTTGTTAAAGAGTTTAAATTCAAATACTGATGCAGGCTGCACTACCAATGTCACCAAAATACCCAAAACAAGCCTGCAAACGTACACTTCGCGGAGGTTGGGTGCACAGCAGTGACTTAAGTTGTGCCCCCAATGATGGTTGGGGCCCCATGCGCAGTGTGGGCGGAGCTCCAGCCCTGGTAGACGTAGTAGATACAATTTAAGTAGTTGGTGTTATATAATAGTGTTAAAGTAGTACTTCTTATGTCGTATATAACACAATCTCATATAGAGTCGAGGATGTATTGGATGTAGTGTTCATGATGCTAATAGTGACAGCAAGGTTCTATTAGCTATGTTAGCCTCGTAGCTTCAGTACAATGCTACAGTAGTACATTTGCGGTACGGAGACCTTATGGCCGTTTGGATCTTTTTGCTGGACTGTTGCTTTAAAAACATGAGTGTTACGTCTGACAGTGTTTTTATATTGTGTGTATCTTTCGGCAGGCCCCAGTAAGAAACCCTTCAGTCAGAGCCGCTCCAGCATGCCCCGGTCACACCACCACACCCCAACACGGGTCGCACCCGGACCTCCAGGTAAAACAAGAGACGTAAACATGACTGGTGCTCTCGCTTTCTTCAGTGATTCAAGTAACGTAACTGATTGTTTATGTTCTTTCAGTTGCTCATCAGAATGGCGGGTTAAAACATGCCAATCACTCTGCCAGTCAAAGAAACCAGAGCAGTCAGAGGTCAGCACCAGCCAACCAAGCCCACCCGTTTCTGCCTGTAACAGCCAATCAGCTGAAGGACAGAGGCAGCAGGCATGCACCCCAGCAACCCAACCTGGACTGCCTTAGAGTGCCCGACCAGGGAGCTGCAGGGTAATTACACACACGTGTTCTGTGTGTATATGTACTATACCGTATATAAGCCCTTACAACATTCACAGGACGTTTTCCATAATGACATGGACCTCAGATGTGATTACACTGATTTTATATTTAAGGCAGTTATTAAATCAAAGATTTACGAGTGCAGTTTTGAGCCCTGCCAACATCTTTCTCATATGACTTATTTCTCCAACCCCAACACACACTCACACACACTTAAAGGGGAAATCTCCCCAGTAAAGAGTCAATAGCTGTGGGGTAATCTCTCACAAAACTACTAGCTATGATGTAGCATCATGTTTATGTGCAGCACAGCTCACTCAACCTGGGCATTCGTTCACATTTGGCATCAACGTTTCATCTCTCTTAGGCACTGCCCTCAAATATGGCTATGAAATGTTAAGTAACATCTACATGACATTTTCTGTCATCATGGGGGATTGTTTGGCCAACAAAAGGGGCAAAATACATAGACAGTCCTTCACACACACACACACACACACACACACACACACACACACACACACATGTGCAGGACAGACTCTTCAGGGACGGGAAGGTTTTAATGGAGATTACACACAGCAGTCCTTAAATATAGAGACGATGTAAACAATGGCCTTAAAGATGAAAGAGTTCTCAGTGTAGGCATGTTCATACACACACACACACACACACACACACACACACACATAGAGAGAAAAACAGTGTGTAACACAGCTGATGTATCTACTCTTTACCAAAACAGAAACCAGCGGCCATCTGCAAACGGAGGAATGTGAGTGTGTCTGAGAGAGAGTGTGTGTGTGTGTGTGTGTGTGTGTGTGTGTGTGTGTGTATCAGTGGTGGTTCTGGTTCTGGTTTTTTCTGCTTACTATAGCACTAGGCTTGACAGAGACGTCTAATTCCAAACCAACACTAAGCCGTGTTACAATGGAAACCCCTCCTGACCATAAGGCACTTTACATTAGCAACTAGCATCTTTACAGCCTTATGCTAGTTTTTATGCTAGTCTTATGCTTACTACACTACTTACAGTACCAGTCAAAAGTTTGGACACATCTTCTGGACTTGCATTTATTGCCCTCTTAATGTGTTTGAGACATCCGTTGTGCATCTACTTTGGTTTCTTTAACACTCTTAAGTTTACTACATGAGTCTCATGTGTTCACCCATAGTCTGGATGACTTCAGTGTTAATTTATAATCTAGAAAAAAATAAAAACATTGAATTAGCAGGTGTGTCCAAACTTTTGAGTGGTACTGTGTATGGATGGTAGTGTGATTTATAGTGTTTCTAAATGCAAACAGTGAAATTATTCCATCATTAGACTCGATATTGACCACAACCAGGTGTTAATAATTGGTTATTAATGTTGTTATGATATTGGTGCTTCCCAAATTATGATACAGAGCCATTGTAAAGGTTATGGGGGTTGGAATTGGATTTTCTCTTCCTGGCTTTCCTGTAGTCTTAGGCAGCATCTCATGGGTCCTCGACTGAACGAATACTCCTCTGCAGGTCTCATGAGATGAGCTGTTTTCATTCATTTCTCCTTCTGACAGCTCTGTGCCACCTCAGATAAGGGCTCCACTCGCTTTCTGAGATGGTCCAGGGAGTAGATGTTTCACCACTGACACAAATTTTGGGTTTTTCTGTCTTGTAAGCTGATAAAATATGGGCTTTACAGTTAATTTGGGTTGTTTTTTTTTTTGTTAATGTGTATTTACTACGTCTTTTCTATTTCAAATCTACTTGTAACAAAATGATTTGTGCTCACTGTTACACAAAAAAACGAGAAAAAGTCTTTATTTCATTCAGTCCTTCAGTGCAGTGACTTTGTGAAATGTTTGCATCTGTCGCCACCTTGTGGTCAACAGTATGACAGTCACGGGATGACCTGAGAACTCAATTTTGAAAGCCATCACCACAAATAAACCACAGTGCTTTATAAAGGCTTATACCCCGGAGATGAGAAATGCTCTTTCCTGATTGGCTGTCAGGTGTCTGTTAATTAGGGACACCTATGAAGTAGATTCATGAAGAAATATCTATTGATTGACATCTTGTGATGGAGACAACTTTGAGATGATTGAATCACTCCTCTTGTTTTCTTTGCGTATATAAATGCACAAAAAGGCCTAAAGGTGTGGCGACCGGGGTATAGGCGGGACTTCCAGGTGTCTCATTATACAGCACAGACACTTCTGAGCCTTCATCTTTCACTTAAAGTAAAGTCAAAATGCTAATATTGCTAACAGTGAATGAACTCATAACAGCCACAAAGTAGCATGACGTTAGCGACGTCATGCTAACCGCTGGCGCTAGCTTCCGTTCACCGTTAGTTGTGTTCGCATGTTTGGTTTATGTATTCCTTCAACTTTCACACTGCAGTTAATTTCACTTTAGCTCTTTTAAAGCATGCTCACCTGTTTCTGTAACGTCACAGAAGAGTCACACACTCAGTCTGATACAGATAACGTCTCTTGATGTTGTTTTAGGGCTCACAGGCAGTCCACGAACAGACCCCCCCCAGGAGGTGGGCGACCAAAGCCGGCGCCAAAGCCTAAACCACAGGTGCCTCAGTGTAAAGCTCTGTATGCCTACGATGCCCAGGACACGGACGAGCTCAGCTTCAATGCGGACGATGTCATTGAAATCATCATGGAAGGTGAGCTAACTTGGAGCGATGCGATATATAGCGTATATAGTTAAATATAGATTTTTCATATTCACAAGAGCTTCTCTGCCCTCTCCTTGGCTTAGTTGGGATGGCGTAATGCTCTGCCATGTGCCTGGTGAGGGTTAGGAATCTAACCGTGACCCTGATCAGGATAAAGCAGATGGGATAATGAGTGGATGGATGAGCTTCAGTCTAATGTTCTTGTCATATTAAGAAAAATTAACATGTGTCCACAAGAGGGCAGCGTAGCAACTGCGCCTTAAGTTTTAGTTCACGTTTAAGGTTCACAAGTTCTCAGCCTTCTCAAAACTGACTGATAGCCCTCTTAATGATTCAGAAGAGGGAGGTGGCATGTTCTCTAGATCTAAATTTTTATTAAAGGGTCTACTTTTCAAATATATACAGCTTGAATCGAAATATATTTTTAGTTATTTATGAGAGGAGCTTAAATAAGCAGAGACACGTCTGTGAGAGCAACTCAGACAGCTGCACTTATTTTACCACCAAAAGATACAATCTGTCATTCATGTGATAATGACATGGTAATTCCATACATTCAATTGGTGGGCTCCAGTGGCCAGGAATCTGTGGAATGTGTATTAAACAAATGATTTGTTCACATTTATCTCATGAATATTCACTGTAGAGTTAGTGGCTGAGGAAAACATGGTGGATTGTATGAGATAGCATTAGCAGCAGTAGGAGAAGTCAGAGAAACATGTTGTTTACGCTGATTATCTTGTGGACAAAATGAGACAAAACTTGTCTTGCGGATCACTGAAATGTTGAATCCCTTATCTGATCCCAAACTGAGATGACGCTGAACCAAATCAAACAAAAATGTGTATAAAAACATTTTTGGTCTATTTTTGTTATTTGTTAGTTTTGTTTTCTTGGTATAAATATGAGCTTTAACTTTCCTGGAGCTTAAATAAGCAGAGACACATCTGTGAGAGCGAGTCAGACAGCTGCACATACTTTCCCGCCAAAAACGCAATCTGTCATTCATAGGATAATGACATGGTAATTCCTGACATACAATTGATGGATTCCAGCGGCCAGGAGTCTGTGGACTGTGAATTGAAAAAAGACCTCTCACCTGAGTGTTCTCATAAATATTCAGTGTAGGGTTAGTGGCTGAGGAAAACAGAGTATCGCCTCACATTATTTAAGCTTTAGAAATAAAACCACACACAATGTCTAAAAACTGTAATGAGCAGTGTGTCGCCAACCCCTCTGTTTATTCAGTTCTGAGCTCAAAAGTCTTGTCTAGAAATGTTTATAGTGTTTTTTTCACCATATATCAGCACATCTGACTTTTTGGAAAGTCTAAGTTTAGAGCAGATTTAATCAGAATATAGATTTATGACACTTTTACTGTTTTGACTCTGTTGTTGCTGAGTTTGTGCTGAACAAAAGTAGAGTGAGCTCACCTTGTGCTGTGTTGTTTCTGTTTAGATGCCTCAGGCTGGTGGACGGGGAGACTGAGAGGCAAACAGGGTCTTTTCCCCAACAACTACGTCACCAAGATCTAAACTCCATCTGCTGCAGCTGAGGGGCCGGTTAGAGCATCACACGTACCTCAGAGGACTCGGAGGACTCCCAGCGTGATGGAAATGAAGGAGAGACGCAGTGAGACGACGGCTGTTTGGAGGCCTCAGCTTGACTGCATTAGGAACAAGCGGGTCAGGGTCCTGCACAGCACGCCGGCCACCAGACCTCTCTCCAGGGTTAAAGGTTAAACTGGCCCTGTGAGCACTGATCAAAACTATTTATTGTATTTATAGCTTCATTTGACTTTTTTTTTTTTTTGTGGTTCGGCCATCAGTGATATTTAAAGTGATCTTATTTCATCTGAAGACAGCCAGTGTATGTGGGACCTTTTTCTTTCTTGTTTTGCTTTTGAAATGGAAGATAAAAAAAAAAAGAAGTAAATGAAGGTGCTTTGTTGTAGGTTCACCGGATGTCTTGTGGTTTTGTAATCTTTAGTAGCTTTATGTTCAAATCTATGGGTTTAGTAGGGATTATTTTGCTGCTAAAACCTATTTTTTCTGTATTTTTGACTTTTTGAAGCTTTAATTTGTAGAAAGTAAAAGAAATTCCAGGCCACAAGGAGCACATCCGTTACTGCAGAACTGTACATGACGCTGTGTGTACTAATGGTTTAAAAAGCACTTTATCAGTATGATTTTTGTCCTGGTCAGTCCTGACACGGCCAGACACACCAGGATGTATATATGAAGGTTTGCCAAAGCTGCGCAACGTTGCTGAAGGGAACTGATTGTTTTGAGAAAACAATTTGTTTACATGATTATACAGACATTGTGCATCTATGTATCTAAAATATTTTGTACTACTTTGTTAATAATAGGATGGACACATTGTGTTGTGCTCTTATTTGCTTATGTTAGCTGTTTTTTTTTTATTAATTTTGGTTGTTTAGATGCAAACTGGACCAAAACAAAGCTCCTCTCATACACAAGAACATGTAAACATTAAAACACCATCACTCTTGACAGAACCTGGTTGACCAAATGCGTCAATGTTTTTTTTATTTGGAAAAAAAACGCTTATTTCATTCCAGTGAAGTAACATTTCACACAGATCAGTGTTGCTTTGACTCCAGTCATACATCACAAAATGAGATAAAAAGGGGGTTTACTCATTTTATTCAAAAATGGAAACATTTACTTTTTTTTGTTTTAATGTTGATCAGTATGATGTATAGCCAATTCTGGTGCCCCGCCCATTTGGATCACACTCTGCATATGCGGGCACCATTTAAGCCTTTGCTGAGCACTGAAGATACGGAGCGAGAAAAAAAAAAAAAACCTTCTCACGCATTCGCCAGCCCAACAGTTGCCCCGCCCACGATGGCCTTCAGTGGTGGAGAGAGGCAGGATGGGGCACACAAAGCATTTGTGCTTAGGGCACCTACATGCCTAGCACCGGTACTACTTATAGCTCATCAATTTGAGTAAATTACTATGCAAACATTATCAACATTAAAACAAAAAGGCTCAAATGGTCAGTTTGAGCTCTATTATAGACACAAATTTTTTCATGTTAATACTTGAAGATGCACTAATATGACTGTAGTATCAATTACCTTTATTTAGACTCGGGCTACATTGAGGGTGTCCCTCATTTACAATGTAGCCGATGTAATACATCAGTTGAAAAGATTAAATTATAGGAAAGTTAAAAGAAATTAAACACTGATGGTAATGTTAAAAGAAATCAATTTAAACGTAAAAATGAAACACAAAAAATAATCCCTCATTTACAATGTAGCTGAGGTAATACATAAAAGTATACAATTATAGACAAGATTAATTTAATGTAAAGAAATCCATTAAAACAATGTAAAAAAATAAGCAAAGGACTAAAAATATACAAAAGGAATTAGCTAAAATGTATGAGACCTGAATAAAATAAAAACGGCTGGCTGACTGGAGGTGGTTATAGATTAAGTTTAAAATGATGAAATGACTCCAGTGAGCAGAGCTTTAGAGTTTCAGAGCACATTCAGTAATAGTCTAAAAAAAACAAAAGCAAAGCTCTTCAGTCATACATGGTACCACCATGCTCAAAATCTCTACGATCACCAACGCTGTTCTTGCCAGTTTCAGTCCCTTTCAGAATGAACCACAAAAGGGCTCCAGCTTTTGATGCAAATAAGCTGTTGCTGGCCACAACCCAACACCAGTGTTTACCACACATGAAAATGACAGAACACAGAGGCTATTCAACCGTATATGTTCCACCTGGAGTTGGAGCCAGAGCAAGACGACCTGCAGAAAGCACACACACACACACACACACCGCTTGGCGTCTATGCATGTGCTTGTAAACACAGTAGACCAAAAAGTCAGATCTTGTGGGTGGGGCTCTGGTGTGTGTGGGGGGGTTTTGTCCAGTAAGGGGTGGTGAAAGAATGTCAATGTAAATTTTCAGTGGTTACAATAAGGGAGCCATTCAAACAGCTCAGAAGCACATGATTACCATCACCAAAACTTTGATGTTTTCATTCTTGGTATTTATAGGAGCAGTAAGACCCAAATGGAAATGCATAATGTGCCCTCTTTAAACTCCACAGCCGTAGAGCTCCAGAACCAAAATTAGACACTCCTGGTCCACACAGGAGACGACTTTCCTTTAGATCAGGCCTTCAACATGGCAAACCATCAAAACCACCATGTTTGTTCATTAGACAGCAGGAGACGAGTCACTGAAATCAGAACATCTTTGGATTTTTATTGAAATCTTCCACTTTAAAAAACTCAACTTTCCACTCTAGAAGACAAAGTCAAAAACAGTAGAACCGCCTAAAACATGGAACTGGAACGGCCAGGTCATGTTTAAAAAGATTAAAATGTAAAACCAGTTTATTTGCATAATATACACAAAATCAGAATATAGTCCATCTGATGAGAAATAAAGTGCAGAAGTGACGTCCTTTCAACAGGACGTTCATGACGTGGGCAGCAGAGGAGCAGCGAGGTCCTTCACTAAGGTGGACTTCAGCTGTGGAAGCAGACTGATCTTCATTAGCTTACTGCTGGAGTACTTTTTCTTCACAGCCTACGAGAGAAAGATGTTCAGTGGCGGCCCACAAAAGGTTAGAAAAGCTAAACAGCTTTAGGAGACTTACCACATATTTTGAAAGTCCGTCGTTAACCTTGACCACATTTTTGGCCATGTGCTGCATTATGGGCTTCAGGTCGGCCTCAGTGTATGTGGTGTAATGTTTCTGTGTTGAAGACTGCAAGACAGGACAATTTTTTATAAAAAAAATAAATAAAAAAGTAAACATGGTAAATAATAATAATAATAATAAAAAACCCACCAATAATAGCCTGAACTCAACATCTTACCCATTTCTGTCCATCAAGTACAAGTTGCGAGAGGCAGAGGGCAGCTGCGCCCGTCTCTGATGGATGGTAGTGCACCATGTCATAGTCCAGGAGAGTCAGTTCAAGTAAGTATTTTGCAAGTGTGTGTTTCTCAATATCAGCCTGGAAGGCAAAGTAAAGTTGACAGTAACACTAGTCATCTTAAACATCTTACAAGCAATGATTCACAAAGAAATTAAGCTGCAATGATGGATCAGTCTTAAGCCCCTTCAGGACTGGAGTAGCTAATCAGGTGGATTCCAGTTTAACATTTCACACATCTGGACAACATTAAAACAGGAGATTCAATGAAGTATTACAAGTCTGCCATTATCTTCGTTATAAGGCCAAGTTTTAAAAAAAAAAAAAAAAAAAAAAAAATTAAAAAAATCGGTGATCATCCTCGCCCGACCCTCTAAAAAGCACCCGACCTTTTTTTTTTATTTTTTTTTTATTAAACACAAAAAAACGCACCAAACACCCTAGTCTGGCCTAAAATCATTCAAATTTCGCATGCTTCCAATGACGTGATCCCAAATCAATTCTGCACATGTGCAGTACACTTCGCCGTCAATACCAATGGCCGGTCGTTTTTGTGATGCAAATCATGGCTTTTGTAGTGGCCAGCATCGTGTATTATAATAATCGCAGCTTGCGCGCAGACTCACACAGAAGCAGACGGAGGGCCGGTTGTATAAATAAGACAGAATAACTTTACCAGAGACCGAAATAAACAATTACTTGTTTAGTTTTGAAATAAAAATATCAAGTGTGTGTCTTTCTGTGAAACTGGCGCTGTGTTTTGCTAACGAGTATTTTCATGGCTTTGCCCTGAATATGTAAATTACTCAAGAACAACATGCTCTATGTTTAACATGGTTTATTTCAGTTTAACATCTTTTTAATATCCGCTACATATTGTAGCATCGGAGAAGAGAAGAAAAAGGATGAGACATTTGCTTACTGAATGCTCTTTTACTGCTCTCTTAGTAAAAAGGAAAGTACACTAGCAAACACTCTCGCTGCTTTATAACGTCAAAGTACGACCAGACTAACTAAATGGACTAAGACACACATTAACGGTAACTTAACTAAAACACACTAAAATAACTCAGAGACTAGACTACAACTAAATCATTACACATACAAAACTCCCCTCTTAAAGACCCCAAATAAATTACAAAATAGACCTCAAACACACAAGAGAACTTTATGCAAATACCGTACGACACGCAGCCATCTGATTGGCCGACACCCCCAAGAGCCGCCACAATACTTTTCTACCATCAATCTCAAAAAATAAAAAAATAAAAAAAATAAAAACCCCACACACCACTCCCCCCTCCCCGACCCAAAATTTTGGTGAAAAAGGATGATCAATTTTTTTTTTTTTCTTCCCTACTTGGCCTAACATTGAGGCAGCTGGTTTGGTAGTTTGAGATCTGGTCTTGTGACCCGAAGGTCATTTGTTCGATCCTGGGGCAGGTCATGACTGAAGTGCACTTGAGCAAGGCACCCAACCCTCAACTGCTCCCCGGGCACCATGGATAGGGCTGCCCACCACTGGCGAGTAGCATAAAAAGCAGACAATTTTAGCTTTGAATGATCTTAAACTCAATGGTCAAAGCATTAAACCTCAATCCTTACATTTCCAGCTTTTGAAGCTCTCCTGAGGAAGTGAAGCGGCAAAGGCCTTCCAAGCTCAAAGTTCAGCACAGTGAGGATCAGCATCTCCATTTCGCGTATCTGGGGCTTTGTGAAGGCGTTGTCGGTGATGTAGGCAAAGTCTCCAACCTCCGGCACGTACATTTCTTCATATTTGGAGGCGACCAGCATTGCCGTGACCCCCACTAGCTGCAGTTTCCTTCGAGATACAGGCTGGAGCTGTTAACAGGAAGATGAGTAAGAGCAGAGGTGTCAAGTAATGAAGTA
Source organism: Crenuchus spilurus (assembly GCA_036984385.1). NCBI lineage: Eukaryota > Metazoa > Chordata > Actinopteri > Characiformes > Crenuchidae > Crenuchus > Crenuchus spilurus. Next base: position 512 of record BRDA01030852.1, on the reverse strand, counting down.
CAAATACTTTACTATACTCGAGTAGAAATTTTGGTTATTTATACTTTACAGCAGTAATTATTTTCAGACAACTTTTTACTTCTTACATTTTCATGTAATTATCGGTACTTTCTACTCCTTACATTTTAAACAGTCTCGTTATTTCAGTTCGATTTATCATGATTCTCAAAAAACAAAACAAAAAAACCACCACATCCTATCCAGATAAACTGCGCCATTCAGAGAGAGAATGTGATTGGATGATGAGTATAAACATGTACCATTCCGATACCCTATTGGTACCTCACGTGTCACGTGTCTGTCACTCCAGTAAGCTCAGTCAATACCGCAACGCAGCGCTTTAAGGCAGCACTTGAAGTTTCTAACTCGTGCCTGCGGATTCAAAATCTTCCAAAACCAACAGAAAGACAAAGTGCAGTCCTCAAACAAGTTTATTCTGTCTTGTTTTTCCACACAGCTCCGTTTGTATTGTTTTATCAGGACAGACAAAGGAATAAATATATATATATATA
>BRDA01030848.1:19667-35502 GCA_036984385.1 Crenuchus spilurus | reverse complement strand
TATATATATATATATATATATATATATATATATATATATATATATATATATATATATATTTTCAAATTGCCAAAGAGTTACTTCATTTGCACTAAACACAAATGGGGAAAGTCCTAAGAAAGACCTGCAGCAGAGCAGACTGACATGTCTGTTGTTCTACTAACCATTTCTACTACATGCTCACCTAGTTTTAAAGAATACTGTTGTTCATCAGAAGTACACAACATCAACACAAAGGGGTTAAAGCAGGGATGGGATTGCAGGGCTTAAATTGCACTACCAGGTGATGGGTCTGAGCAATTAACCAAAACCAATCAACATTATTTTGCCCATGTCATTTATTTATTCTTTAATTATTATTCTGTTAATCGTTTCTATGTTAATTTACTCCCCATTGTGTGTGTTTACTGTTTTCTTGAAAAATATTATTTATTGCATATTATTAACATTTTTGAAGACAATACCGAACATAATAATTGTTCATGAATCATAATCGAGGTAAAATGTTCGATTAATCGCGGTATTGATTTGAGGTCATATCGCTCAGCTCTACCAGGGGATCTGATTCGCATTCTTCTTGAAAGTAGGCAAGCATGATGTCTACAAGTCCTGAACCTGTCTCTCCTTGTTTGTATAATAGACACAGCATTGAATATTTTAATGGTACACTACCAGTCAAAAGTTTTAGAACACCCCAATTTTTCCAGGTACTTACTAATGATGCACTCTGAGTTCTTATTTAACTCATATGCTTTTATTTCAGTCATTCAGTTTATAGACCAAAATGTGTCTAAACTCAGGATGCCTCTCACTCCAGGTTTTACGGCCTCATCTACATCCATTACTGCAGAACATCTTTAACCTGTTAACTCGTTTCATGTTCCTGACAAAAGCCTTTGTGTATAATTCTGTAATGTCAATTCAGTTTTGGGAACATTGCTCTTTTTTAGACCTCTGGCAGTTCAGCACTTTTATCATTTTAAGCTGAGTTGAGTTGGAATAGGTGACTGGAATAATTGGGGTGTTCTTAAACTTTTGGCCCATAGTTTATATTGACTGTTGAACTGGTTTTACATTTTAAAAAAAAATCCCCCATTAGAGGGTTTGTTAACTTCACAGTCCTGTTTTCACATAAAAATCAACAAAAGATCTTATTTGACCAAACATTGGCGTACAGCTGTACTTGTGTTTAAAGTAAGTGTTGCATTATTCTAGTGTTTATATAAGGGTTCTCTTCTTTGCTTACAGCTACCTGCGAGGTTCTCTCAGTTTCTACCAGAGGAAGTACAACTTTGCAAACCCACGGAATATTGGGCATTTTAAAGGCAAACTTCAAAAGTAGGTTTTGTTGTATTAACAATATTTTACTTTAGAAGGGTTTATTATCACTTTAGAAGACCCATCAATAACCCGTTTGGCTTCCTGTCAGACCTCTCAAAACACTGGGCTTCTCTCACATGGTTTTCTCCAGTGGTTTTATTGTCATTCCTCAGTATAACTGGTTTACACGGAATGAAATCTGGTCTTTCTGGTCCACGCTTCCGCACACAACCACAATACCTTACATAGAGCATCTCCAAAAATGTGAAATTTGTTACAATTTTTCAAAAATGTAAATAGTCATATAAACTCAATTGCAAAAAAAGTTGGGACGCTGTGTAAAAGGTAAATAAAAACAAAATGCAATGATTCGCAAACATCACAGACACATTTTATTCACAACCGAACTTTAAACACATATCATATGTTGAAAGTGATTCATTTTACCATTTCATGGATAAATATAAACTCATTTAGAATTTGGTGGCAGTAACGCATCGCATAATGATTGGATAGAGGCAATAAAATGCTGGAAAAATAAGTGGTACTCATTCTCTCAGAAGCAAAGACTGTCAGAGGTTCATCAATTGGATAAAAAAAAATTTGGAAAAATTTGTGAAAAATGTTCCTCAACGTAAAATTGTGAAGACTTTGAATACTCCACCATTTACAAAAGATTGAGCATCTGGAGAATTCCCTGTATTCAAGGGACAATGACGGTCAATACTGGATGCTTGCGATCTTGCATTAACAGGCATCATCCTGTACAGGAAATCACTGCATGGGCTCAGGAACACTTCCAGAAATTGCTGTCTGTGAACATAGTTTGCCGTGTAATCCACTAATGCAAGTCAAGCCCCATGTCAACATGATTTAGAAACACTGACATCATCTCTGGACCAAACCAAAATGTGAAATTCTTTTTGGAAACCACAGACATTGTGGGCTGCGACCTCTAGAGGATAGGAACCATCAAGCTTAAAAGTGCACAGTTCAAGAGCCTGCATCACTGATGGTATGGTGTGTTAGTGCCTATGGCATGGACAGTGTTCTGGAAAGGCTCTATCAATGCTAAATAGCATCTGCTCACATTCAGACATCGTCTCTTTCAGGCAAGACAATGCTAAACCACATACTGCATCCATCACAAACATGAATGGGACAACATTCCTCTCCCCAAACTTCAGCACCTGGTCTCCTCACTTCGCAGATGTTTACGGACTGTTGTTAAAAGTTAATATGGATGCCGAAACAGTTCTCATCATATATTACCTGAAGGTCAAATCAAGAGAGATGAGCATAAGCCTTTAATAAGCACAGGATATGTGATTTAAGAACTCTTGGAAGAGATGCCCTTCAGTTGTGTAGTTTGAAGACACTGAGTGTCTTTGCCACTCGGACATCAAGACAGAAAAAAAATCTGGATGCTGGTCTTCCATGTTTTGAAAGATGGTGGATGCTGAGCTATGCTTGAAACTTGAAGAGCTCTTCATACGGGTTGGGTTTGGATAATTACCATCACATATAGAGAAGCTGGTCCATTCTTGGTTTGTAGGCCATCAGGGTTTTGAATCTGACACAGGCAGCCAGTGAAGAGAACATCAGAGGAGATACATGACTGAAATTCAGAACATTGAAGACTAGTTGTGACGCTACATTCTGGATCAGTTTGCAATGACCTGATGGTACACATAGCAAGACCAGCCCAGACAGAGTTGCAGTAGTGAAGCCTAGAAATAACAAGAGACTTGAAAAGCACCCAGGGGCCTCTTTGGAGTGAAAAAAATCAAATTCTTCAGATGCCACCTCAAAGATGAATACCAGTAGTTCCAGGGACATCTTGCTGGGGTTGAGTTACAGGTGATGGGCCGCCATCCATGATGAGAGATGGGCTGAGATAAGAGTTGAAACCTGGGTGTCAGGAGGTGGGGAGGAAACCTGAGTTGAGAGTCATCAGCATAGCAGTGGTAAGAGAACCCATGAGAGGCTCTCGGCAAGAGAATAACTCTTGCCTGAGAAAATGAGAAAATAAGAGGGCCCAGCACTAAGCCTTGTGGTACACTGGTGAAGAATTTTGCAGGTGCAGACATGGCCCTTTGCCATGTTACCTCGTAAAATCGCTCTTCCAGGTATGATGCAAAGCATTACTATGCAGAGCCAGTGATTCCAGGACAGGAGGATCTTGTGGTTGACTGTGTCCACATTTATTTACATTTTACACAGCATCCCATTTTTTTTTTTAAAGAAATTGGGGTTGTATATTTATTACACATATTTACAACTAGGAATTTGATCAGGATCAGTCTGTTGTTGGCTTATAAAGTAACACTAATCCTCATCCTGCACTAAGATTAGTTTAACTGATATTACTATTATTCCAGCTTAAACGTCTGAAGCTAGGGTTCAAACGACATCACACATTTAAACCATTCCTGCATTCCTTTTCATCGCTGGGTGGTTAAAAGCATTTTCAGTCTTTTGACCTGCCCTCAGAAGTTATTTTGAAGGGCTGTTTTGATCTCGTTACTCCTCCCTCCACATTCTCAGCTTGATATACTGGTTCATGAAGCATTTTAAATAACAGGAAGTACAGGTTTAGAGCAGAACAATGGAAATAATCTTTTTGTCTGTTTTAGTCAAAGCTGAGTTATGAAACAAAGCAGCAGAACATTTATAGTAAAGCAGTGAGCATTAATACATGTCATGTATTACATATGTCAGAATGTTAATGTAACTTGGTCAAGGATGCGCTAGATACCATGTCACAGGGTTTACTGCAGATATAAATAAGTGAGCACACCAGTCAATTGTAGCAGAGTGTACAACCATCATCATGGACAAAGGACGTGGTGTGACTGATGTCCAAAAGAGCTGATAATAGAGTATCGAGTGAAGCATGGTGGAGGTAGCATCTCAAAAACCACTTTGTGGTATGTTCTAGAGCCACCACAGTGAGGTGTACTAAAAATTGACTTATATTGAGTGCCAACGGCATAACAGTGGTGTCCAATGGACCATTGATGCCAGCGAATGGTACAGAGCAGTCAACAACACAGTGGACCAGTTAACCTCTTTTATGAACACTTGGCGAAGGTGGTTATACCTTCTATTAGGTAGATGTTGAGAATGTTCTGATATGACTATGTATTGCAAGACAATATACTGTGATTGTTTAAATCCTAATTTTAGTTTTATTGCGTATAACAGCTTTGATTGTGGCTCAGCCAATCAGATGTTAGATGTTCACAAATATAATCTAGAACTTGTTTCCCTGACTTTTTGGTAGATTGCTGAACGAATGGGAGACGTCTCTGGAGGACTTTAGAGTAGATATGGAGGCCATCTTTTACCCAGACACCGTGGAGGAGTGGATGGAGGAGAACGTGAACGAACAAATGGATAAACTCCGCAGCCTAATGCGAGACTCGGAGCACTTGTTCAGCCTTAATGGACGACCTAAGTCTCTTCGAAAAGTTGAGAGTAACTCCAACTAAGCTACGACAACTGTGAAAGTTAGCCCGCACAACGACATATGTAAAAATTTCAGAACTTTTTGACGACACCAGCACCACCACCATCACCTCCATTAAGTAAGTTGAACCACTGGCATGGCAGATATTACAAGTTTTCATTATGCACTTCAAAATACACAGTCATGCCAGAAAATTATGACCACAGCTTGTTTGGAATGAACTCGGCCCATATGCCACGTGATGGAGTTTGCTGCACTTAGAAGTAACCAGTCAGTTGCAACAGAGTGTAAAACCATCGGCATGGACAAAGGACGTGATGTGACTGATGTCCAAGTAACGTACCAGGCGAAGGGTGGAAACCACTAACTTTGGTGGATGTTCTAGAGCTGCTGTTGTGAAGGTGTACCAAGAATGGTCTTCTTTTAGCCACGCAACAGTGGTGCTCCATGGGCCATTGATGCCATATGGGAATAAGGACTCGAACAAGTGATACCAGAGCAGTCGATGCACAACAGGACACCAGTTAACCTCTATAATGACTACAATAGCGATGGGTAAAGTGCCGGGGATCTGTGACATCCCTGTCTTAGTTCATTCCAAAGCAGTGATGGTCAGTGACTGTGTATTCTCTTAAAAAAAAGTTGGTTCTTCAAGGGTTCTTTAGTAAAAAAAAAAATGGTTCTATGCAGAACCATAAACACTCAAAGTACCCTTTGCATGGATTGCATGGGTTCTTAAGACTGATGAGGAAAGTGTTGTAGATTGTTCTGTATAGCACCAAAAGGGTTCTGTTTTAGTTATGATGTTAAGTTTGTAATAACCTAGGAACCCTTTTTGGTGCTATAGAACTATTTTCAAAAGGTTTCTATATAGAACCATCTACAGCGCATTCCTCATCAATCTGAAGAACCCCTTCACCATGCCAGAGTTCATACACTCTTAAAAAAGTCAAGGGTTCTTTACTAATGAAAATGATTCTATATAGGACCGTGAAAACTTAAAGAACCCTGTATATGTATAAAAGGTTCTTTCCATGTTGAAAGGGTTCTTCAGATTGATGAGGAATGTGCAGTAGATGGTTCTATACTTTTAATGTCAAGCTTGTAATAAGTGAGGAACCCTTTTTGGTGGTATAGAACCATTTTCAAAAGGCTTCTATATAGAACCATCTACAGCACATTCCTCATAAATCTGAAGAACCCTTTCACCATGCAAAGAACCACTTTGGGATTCATAGTTCCATATAGAACCATTGTCTTAACTGAAGAACCCTTGAAGAACCGTCTCTTTTAAGAGTGTTCTACATGTGAAAAATATTTTTTATCAACAACAAAGGATCCCACAGTCAGAAATCAGAATGATCTAGACTGTGATCCTCAGGCTTAAAGAATGAAGTGTAACAGGACGAGTATCGGTGCGTCTTTGTGTGGGTGACGACTTTTAAGAGTGCGTTGAACTGCAGAATGAAGGAAATGGACCTTTTGACTGAATCCATCGTCACTTGAAGCTACAATAAGCAGCCTGAAGCTTTTCTAATGAGGGACGTTCTGAGAGGAACTGCAACAATTTAGCTTTTTTTAATGGATGACAATGGCCTAATGGTCTTAATGGTTGCCTTCCTAATTCCATCGCCTTGTAAGAATTTCTGTAGAAGCATCACCTCTGTACGATACTGCTGCAAAAGATCAGAATGTGCTGTAAAAAGGTAAACAGTTGAATTTTATATTCATTCAAGCCTTTTTTCGAGTTTGAGTAAATTACAAATGAGTACGATGAATATCAAATAAATCACAGTTTACTTTTTGTAGCACAAAAGTAGAAGCACAAGGAGAGTAAATGCAATAAGGTACCAAATAACACTTGGGGACGGATTCCCAGATGGGGATTAAGCCTAGTCTTGGACTATGCAGGATTTTTTGTTTTTTGTTTTTTTTAATAATTTTTGCCAATTTTAACCCATCCCGTCCACTAGGGGGCTCTCCCCATCACTTTACACTGTCCCTGACTCTAGGAGGGTGAAGACAAGCACAAGCCTCCTTCGTTGCATGTGATACAGGCACCGCCTCTTTTCTAACTACCGCTGATACACCGTCACTGTGGAGCCTAATGTGCTCGGAGGAAAGTGCAGGATTCCCAGCTCTGAGTGGACCAATCAGTAGACGCCTGAGCCAGTGGACATTACAATGTGAGAGTGATAATGAGAGTAAGAGCGCCATCTACCCGCCCAGAGAGAGCACTGCCAATTTTTGCTCTCTTGGGTCCCGGCTGTTGATGGCAAACAGCATGCCACTCACGATCCTCTGGTCATAGTGTCAGCGTCTTAGCCTGCTGAGCCACTCGGGGCCCTAACTATGCAGGATGTCCAACTAAAGGGACAATCTCTAGGCTTATAGAGTTAAAGGTGTTAATGTAAGAGAGATCAGGTGTGCAGAAGCAGGTGACTGAGTGACCACTCCCTCTACCTGTCCTCTCCCAGGCTTGATTACAGCGGCCCCTCCTACCAGCAAATCCTATCAAATGACTTGTGGAGGTAATAAAATGAAAGATAATGATGAGCCAGCATGCATGACTGACTGTTTGTATGTATGCAATGAGTTCAAAGTACATGTTTGCGTTCGTCGTCTGGATGACATTTGACATCATTGTGCAAAGCTGCTCTGGTAGCCAAAGGTGTGGCCTTCTTCCCATTCAGGCGTTTGTTTTTGTTGTTCTCCTGTTGCACTAATGACGATCCTTTTACTTATAAACGAACAAAATATACTAAAGGTTTTAAAAATGAACCCAAATAAGCTGCACGTTTGAACATATAAGAAATGTGATATTAGGTGAATGTCTGGTCATCTGTATTTGGGATCTTAATGTTACTGCACAACCTTAAATTTTGATGAATATTGTATTTTTATTGTTTAAGAACATTAGGCTTCACTTATGTCTGTGTAGCTAATGTCACTGAATGGGTCACATGACTTACTGTACTGTACTGATGAATTAAAGAGTTTTTCAATTAAATTTATATGAAATTAAACTGTTTGGATTTGTGAAACCTTTAGAGTTTCCTGTATTTATGCATAAATATGAGCTAAAACATCATCAGATGTTCACACAAGTCCTAAAAGTAGACAAAGAGAACCCAGTTAAACTAATGAGACACAAATATTAGACTTGCTCATTTATTTATTGAGGAAAATGATCCAATATGACATATTTGTGAGAGACTAAAGTATGTGAACCTCTAGGATTAGCAGTTAATCTGAAGGTGAAATGAGAGTCAGGTGTTTTACATCAATGGGATGACAATCAGGTGTGAGTGGCACCTGTTTTATTTAAAGAACAGAGATCTATCAAAGTCTGCACTTCACAACATGTTTGTGTAAGTGTATCATGACACAAACAAAGGAGACAAAGTTGGTTTGACATCATTAGGTTTAATAACGAGTTTAATTGAATATTCTGTTATATTTGTATATAAAACAAAGACAATAATATATGAATATGTATGAAGATGTTACATTATTACTAATATTTAATAAAATGATGAAAGTGTCTAAAATGAATGATGTAAGTCACATGTTTTGTGTGTTTAATGTGAGTGTCATTGGCTACAGACACTGAAACACTTCACATTTCTTCTGCTAATTGTGAGACGATCCCTAACACTGCAGCACCGAGCACAAACACAAAGCTAAGCGGCTGTATTCTGGCTATATCATAACAAGTGTAGTTTAGTAAAGGTTGTGGTTTGTTGGTAAGAAAAAGCACAGTTCTGAACGCCCAAAACGGTAAGAGTGTCATTAAAAACATCAGTGTTCTGTATTAATTATTCAGTCTTTTCACTTATATATACAGTATGTTCACACATAGGGTGCATCAAGCTATGCTGACATGCATGTAAACAGGCCTAGGCAAATGTCTGTTCTTAGAGCTCTAGTAAATGTTATGGTCCAGTGTAGTTTCTTAGACTAAACTTCCCATAGTGAACTACAAGTTATAGACAAAGCTTATCAGTCATCAGCAGCCACCCACTCCATTGGGTGGGACACCTTGTTAAAAGGTGCCAGTTTACCATCCTAAACTGGTATGACAGATTTGTGACTGACACATTTTCAACTGGACACAATGGGATAAGCTTGTGATGCATAATTTCAAATATCTTAATATTAATGTATTTTTAAAAATATATTATTCATATTAATAGAGGCACTGTGCGTCTACAAACCAGGCTCAATATGGAAACAAGGCAAAATGTTTTGAGAATGAATGTACAACTTAATTCTAAAATATAATTCTAGTAGGAACTGATATATATATATATATATATATATGAAAATGCCAAAGATCACTGGGAGCTGAAAACACGACCAAACGGACTTTTAAAATGCAGACTTTTATGTAAACATCACATTTGGAATACGACTTCCTGAGAAGACAACATGTTTTGCGTTTAGAACAGCCAGGGAGTTGGCTATGCCGTTGAGAACACTACAACATGGCTGACACACTATGTAGTTCACTATTACTATGTAACGCAGCCCGTGTCTATGTAATATAATACAGACTTCATGTTCTTTCTGTCTCAGAAGGCAGCCTAGGTAGGGAGCATTAGGACACAGCCGCGGGCTCTGCCCCTTTGTTGTTATGACGACGGGGTCGTAAATCCGCCATGTTTGCTGGTGCTGTGTCGTTGCGACAGAGACGCAGAGCTCGACATGAGTGAAGACAATAATAATCCGGCAGACAGAGAGACCGAGCGGACCGAGCGAAGCCTCATCTCCATCCACACCGCGCTGGGAGACGAAGGTAAACAGCCTGAAGTGTGTAAAGCAGCCACAGCAGAGTCTGATATCTGTCCTCATTAATCTGTCCTAACACAGGCCAGCAAACTTCTCTCTTTGCTCTGTAATTCACTCACAGCTGCAGTTTAGTGTGCACTTTCATCCTGGTACGTATTCATATCAGCTGATGTTTGACATCCAGACAAACACATTATTATCATTTAACACGTTCTTCTTGCTATACACCGAGCTTGTTTATTTCTTAGTCTAGTTTTTAAATTCCGCCTTAAATTCACAGCACTTGGAAGCAGACGCTCACCAGGCGCGTCAATGTAAATGCTGCGTATTTAAGGTGGTATTGGGGAAATAGCACAAGAAGCTAAACGTTAGCATCTCCAGACATTAGGATATAGTGTAACTTATAAGAATAAATGTATTTGTGTTCATAATTTAGTTAACAGAGGTAAACTGTCATTTATATCAATTACAGTAGCTTTATTTACTGCACTTTCTTATTGCTCTGTTATTGATTACGTCACATTTATTAGAAGTTACTTCTGTACTGAACCTGCTGTATTAAACCTGTCTTTTTTTTTTCTTTTCTCGTTATTACACTTTTCTGTTTGATCCTGTGTTTATACTGCTGTGTAATACTTTACCTTTGTTTTACTCTTTACTGCACTTTGTGCTGTTTCCACTTCTGGGATGAATATAACTGTGTGTCTGTAACTGTGTGTCTGTCTGTCTGTAACTCTGTCTGTCTGATCCTCACACATGTAGCAGAAGATCTCTAAACAGTAGAGACAGTCGCTCTGACAAAATGAACATAAACTCTTTAAAGAACCTTAATTTCGCAGTGAATGAGCAGGTGTCCCAATACTTTTGTCCTAATAATGTTTGAGCCTCTGTAGTGTGAAAGGGGTTTACTGTTTGTCGTCATACGCAGATGAAGATGTTCATAAATGTGGGCGATGTGGAGAGGAGTTCTCCACACTGGACTCCTTCATTCATCACAAGCTCACCAGGAGCTGCAAACGTCCTTTACAGGAACATCAGGTGTGTTCTGTCGTTCACTCTCGGCTCCTGCCCGGGCACACGAGAGGGGCATTTTCATCAGAATGGCAGGATAAGAGCTGGAACGTTGTATTTATGTTGTGTTTATTTCCGTATGTCAGTCAAATGGTCCCAGTGGACCTGCTGCCCTCGAGGTGAAGGTCAGTTGTGATGGGACGCCAGAAGATGATACAGAGACATCTAGAACAGGTAGGCCACTTTGTTTTTTTGTCATTTTTGGGAGATTTGTTTAGCAGGCAGTGGCAAGCCTACAGTACAGAAGTTGGTTCGGTTCATGCCACCGTGCGGGCATCACGGCTGGGTACAACAAAGTAAGAAAAGGGTTCTTTACATTTGGTTACCAAGTTTGTTCTAGATAGGTAACATAGTTAAAGCCCAGTGCTTTTTAAACTGGCTGTTATCATCATCTACAGATGCCCGCGCGGCTTCTGTCTGCAGTCTTTAGTCGGATGCCAGTCAGCGTTAGCTAAGTTTAGCGTGGCGTGTTTGACCACTTCATTAGGTTCACATCCCCTCGGACACAGTGTTTATAAAACAGGCCGCCGCCACCACATCATTGTCACATTTTGGAGGGGGGTCCTGACCATTGAAGAACAGGGTGACAGTATACAGAGACAGATGGACAGTCTGTTAACACTGAGCTAATAAAGTGGACAGTGAGTGTAGATAGTGAATTGGCCCCAAGTGGCCCCCTAAGACGCTGACACTATGATCAGAGGATCGTGAGTCTAAATCCCGGTCATGCTGTTCGCCATCAACAGCCGGGGCCCAAGAGAGCAAAAATTGGCAGTGCTCTGTCTGGGCGGGTAGATGGCGCTCTCACTCTTCACCCTCCTAGAGTCAGGGACAGTGTAAAGTGATGGGGAGAGCCCCCTAGTGGATGGGATGGGTTAACTGGCGACTACCACATTGGGAAGGGGAGAAAATAATAATAAAAATAAGATGGTAGTGAATTGGTCATAAGCTGCAGCGTAATTGGAAGAATTAAAATGAAAGTGGTCACATGCTCTGCGCATGTCGTATGTAGATGAGGGGGACGGTACAGTGAGCACCACCAGCAGCAGAAAGAGGAGTCGCATAGCTAAGGACCATGCCGAGTGTGAGGACGGAGAGGCTCAGAGCTCGGATGCAACTAAAGCCGCAGTGAAGCTCACAGCAGACGGACGTTTCCTTTGTCACGTGTGTGAGAAGACCTTCAAAACGGTACGTAGTGTTTAAGCCCTTTCTGATCTGAGATACTGGACTGAAGTCTAATCTGGTCGTCTGTTCTACCTGCATGACTCGCTGTAGATGAATATTCTGAGGACGCACCTGTTCACTCACACCGACAGGAAGGATTTCAAGTGTGAGCTGTGTGGGACGGCTTTTAGAACCAAAGGCTCCTTGATTCGCCACAAACGGAGGCACACAGGTACCACGAGGAGATGTTTTCTATTGACTGGTACATTCACAAAATATATTAAAACTAAAAAATAGGAGATATTAGACTATGAACCACCTCAGTAAACATTTAATTAATTATTATATTAAATAAGTATATTATTATTATTATTATTATTAATAATAATAATAATAATAATAATAATAATAATAGATAATAATAATTGATAATAATGATAATAATTGATAATAATTAATAAAATAATAATTAATAATAATAATAATAATAAAAATTATAATTGATAATAATAATAATAATAATAATAATAATAATTAATAAAATAATAATAGTAATAATTAATAATAATAATGAATAAAATAATAATAATTAATAATAATATTTTATTATTATTATTATTATTATTATTATTATTATTATTATTAGGGTTCGGTACATGTTGCTCTCAGATTTGTGAGGAAAATGATCCTGACTTGTCTCTCAACCTTAATGCTGCTTTGTTTGTTAGATGAGAGGCCTTACCGGTGTAATCAGTGTGGCCTGTCCTTCAGAGAGTCCGGTGCCCTGACCAGACACCTCAAGTCCCTCACTCCCTGTACAGAGAAGATCCGTTACAGTCAGTGTAAAGAGATCCTCGTCAGCAAAGATGGTGTTCGTACAGGTAAGTACAGTACAAATCTGAAGTATTTATATTAGATGTCTGTAACTGAAGGAAGCTGTCTCGATGCCTTGCTGTTCTCTATTATAAAAGGCAGCATGTTAATATGCACGTACAGCGGGACCTCGGTTTTCATCATTAATCTGGTCTAAAGTGTCTGATGATAACTGAAACAAATGATAACTGAATATATCATAAGAAATAATGTAAATCCAGTTAATCTGTTCCAGACATTCCAAAATACTAACAAAAATACATTTTATATAGAATAACTATAGTTTTACATACAGAACACAATGAGAAATAAACACAAAAGATTAATGAAATGGATAAACGAACATTTAACATCACTCTGACAGGTTTATGCTCTGTTTTAGAGAGTGCTGGTGTGGTTCAGCCACAGTCTTTGTTTTGTACACCTGTTCTCAGCTGCTATTTGTTTTCACACCCATTTTCAGGTGGTAGCTTTGCACAGCATCACTTTAGTGTGATGTTTTAGTTTGCTTTGAGTGTTATCAATGAGAAACAAAGCCCGAGAGACGACGAGATACAAAGCCCGAGAGACGACGAGATACAAAGCCCGAGAGACGACGAGATACAAAGCCCGAGAGACGACGAGATACAAAGCCAGAATAAACTGTGAATGTGTGGGTGGATGCTTTGTTCACAAAATTAGCGCCGAGTCACCTGGGCGCTCCGATGAAAACTGAGCAGATGAACGATAACTGGGACAAAAAAGTCGATAACCAGAGCAAACAATAACCGAGTTTCCACTGTACTTGCAAATGAATTGCGTTTGAGATGTGGCTTGAAGGCAACAATATGCATTACATTGCCAAGATACAGCCAGCTGACACACAGGATTATGGGATGTTTAGGTCATACATCTACAGTGCCTTAACATTGGACATGCCTTGGTGTCTTCCTGCCTCATCATACTGATGGAGAACAGAGCATATGTGGTGTTTCAGATGCAGCCATTGTCAGCTGTCAGCTTTTGTTTTTTTATTCCTTTTAAATTTGGGAATAAATGTGTTTTGCCTGTTTGTGATATTGCAGAAGTGCAGCAGCCACCTGTGCTCCATCAGAAAGAACAGCCGCTGCCTGTCGTCAGTGTGGTTGAGTCTGCTCAGCATGGCATTCAGATAGAGGTGGTGGAAGAAGTAGGGCAAGTTCATCAGGTCAGTTCAAAATAATCTTATTCTTTTAGCGCATTCCTTCAGGAGCCTGGCATTCCTGGGTATAGCCTTAGTCTGATGTCTTGCAGAATGGGGTTTGATCCCCATTGGGTGCTTAAAATTTCATCACCAGATCTTCATTAGTGTTAAAGACACTTGGGTTTCCTCTTTTGACAGGTGGTGACACAGCCTGAGACTGAAGCTGTGGTAGAAGGAGACAGTTTAATCTGCCAGGCCATCATCAACTCGGGCATTGCTTTGGAAACTGAAGCCGCAGAAGCAGCCCTCCAGGCAGAGGCACGGTTACCTAAAGGGGACCTGCAGGGTCCTGAGGCCGAGGCCGAGGCCGAGGCCAGACTTGCAGAGATTCAGGTGACGGAGGAATGCGTGGAGGTGGAGGAGGAGACTGTGGTGAGTTGACTTCAATTAATTGGTTCACAATACCATGATTATTACTATAAATACAGTCAAAGACGGTTGTCGTTTGTGTCCTGCAGTAGAGAAGTCAGGCCAAAAACATCTCTGACGCCCTCTAGTGGGTGGCTGCAGTACAAACTTAAATCCCACCCAGAACCGTTTTATTGAATGTGAGCTACAACAAACTTTAAAGTTAGTTTCCTCATTTAGGCAGTTGTTGCATTAATTTCTTAAGCTGTACCTACTAATTAACCCCCCCCCCCCAGTGTTTTTCTTTACGATAAATGTGTTTTATAGAAGTTATTATTTGGGGATACTTAAAGGGGTGTGGTGATGAGTTAATTGATATCCCGTGACTCATAACAGTGGCTAACAAACACATCTCGGCTTATTTTACATTCTGTGGCTCTTAAGATTTAAGATGTTGATGAGAAGTTGTACTAACAAACGCTCAAAAGGGGCGTCACCCCAACAGAAGGGGGCGGAGCTCGAGCAGTAGCGCTACGTCACCTGTGCATGCTCTGGTTGCAGTTTCAATATAAATACTGCAAGCAGTATGTCTCTTTCGACCATTTTTTGGTTTTAAAACGGTAACGGGAGTAAAGAGAAGGGTTCTTGTACAGTCTGTGGTTCTGCATCTTATTTTTCCACTTTGTTTCTTCTTTGGCTCGAAGGACTCCTCAGAGAAGGAAGGAGAAGCAGCGCTGTCTAAATCGCACAAATGCCCACACTGTGATCGAGTGTTCAGAACGGTTTCTCACCTGCGTGTTCACATCAAAGGTCACGTAGGTAAGCTCCTCCTCTTTCACGGCGACCATGTGCCGCTGTTCTCCGTGCCGAGTTAGACCCGGCCTGATGTAAATAAGGTCGCTTTCTTTCTCGGCAGGTTACAAACCGTTTAAATGCCTCGCGTGTCACAAGGAGTTCCTGACGGGATACATGCTGAAGAAGCACATGGAGTTGCATGTGACTGAGCGCAGGTACAAGTGCGGCGAGTGCGGCAAGCTGTTCAAAGCCATCGGACACGTACGCGAGCACATGCGGGCGCACTCCAACGAGCGGCCCCATCACTGCAGGCTGTGTGACAAGAGCTACAAGACAAAGGTGAGGGAGCGGCATAAAGATTAGTAATGGTGCCCTCACTAAAGACAGGTCTTCAGATTCCACTTGGGGGCTCTCTCCATCACTTTACACTGTCCCTGACTCGAGGAGGGTGAAGACAAGCACAAGCCTCCTCCGCTGTGTGTGATGTGGTCACCTCCTCTTTTCTAACTACCACTGATACACCATCACTGAGGATCCAACGTGCTCGGAGGAAAGCGCAGGATTCCCAGCTCTGAATGGACCAATCAGTAGACGACTGAGCCAGCGGACATTGCAATGTGAGAGTGAGAGAGAGAGAGCGCCATCTACCTGCCCAGAGAGAGCACTGCCAATTTTGCTCTCTTGGGCCCCGGCTGTCGACGGCGAACAGCATTACCGGGATTCAAACTCACGATGTAGCTCGATGTAGCACTCAAACTTAGGGCCATTACGACAAGCGG
>BRDA01030848.1:683-18080 GCA_036984385.1 Crenuchus spilurus | reverse complement strand
CAGCGGAGAAGGCTTGTGCTCGTCTTCACCCTCCTAGAATCAGGCACAGTGTAAAGTGATGGGGAGAGTCCTAACCAATGAGATGGGCTAACTGGCTACTGCTACATTGGGAAGGAGATAAATTGGCAAAAATGTCATGATGGTTGAACCATGCTGTGTTATAATAGCTGGATTGTTCTTCTCTCACTCAAGAATGCACTCCAGGTTCACCAGCGCACACACGGTGAGGAAAAGCCTTACGTGTGCCCGCACTGCTGTCGAGGTTTTCGGGAGAAAGGCGCTCTAATACGTCACATCCGGCACCACACCGGCGAGAAACCCTACAAGTGCTCTAAATGCGGCCGGGGCTTCGCAGAGCATGGGACTCTCAATCGGCATTTACGTTCTAAAGGTAAGGCTGCTGTGTGTTACAGAAATCTAAAGCACAGTTAGAACATTGGAGTTCAAATGGACTTTCTGGCCGTTATCATTGCACCCACTATCATCATCATTCCTGTCCCACTACTGTCATCATATCAGCTCACCTGAACTTTACAACAAGATCATATGATTATGATTCATCACACACTTAGAATTAGCAGACCAGAGGAACATGGGTCCCCCATGTGAGTCTGGTTCCTCCCAAGGTTTCTTCCTCCAGCTCTGAGGGAGTTTTTCCTTGCCACTGTCGCCGTTGGCTTGCTCACCAGGGATTAGGGATTAATGATTTTATGTCTGTTATTGCTAACCCTGTAAAGCTGCTTTGTGACATCAGTTGTAAAAAGCGCTTTATAAATAAAATTTGATTGATTGATTGATTGAACAAAGCGGGCTAAAGGGTCGGCTAAGACTCAGCAAGGTCAGTGAAAAGGTTGGCATGAAGGTGTGATCAGGGAAGTGCCCACACTTGCTAGCCATTTGACCCACCTAGAAGGGTGAAGACTGGCGGAAAGCGCAGGATTCCCAGCTCTGATACATCAGCTAACAGACACCTGAGCCAGCAGACGTTACTTGGTGTAATGTGGAGAGCGCGCCATCTACCCACTGCTGAGAGGGCACTGCCAATTGTGCTCTCTCAGGCACTGGCTGTCGATGGCAAGCAGCGTTACCGGGATTCAATCTTGGGATCTGTATCTGTATGGTCCTGTATTCAGTTTTAATTTAGGGAGGAATCTTATTGAATCCTGATGGAGAGACTATTTTGGAGCATCACTCTTCAGTCTCCTCTTAGCCTGAGGAACCCTCAGAGAATGTTGTTCAGCAGATCTCAGAGCTCTTGATGGAGTATATAAGTGAAATGGTATTATAGCCAGGAGCTTTACCCCACAATAGCACAGAGATGCTGGTATCAGCGTGATGTGATCCGGTTCGTGTTTGTGTGTCAGGAGGCTGTTACGCCGTCCAGCAGAAGGATGCAGAGCAGATGTCGAGCTCTGAGGACCAGCAGGAGTCTGCAGACAACGTCGCAGCCACCATCATCACCGAGGACCCACACACCGTGCTGGTGGAGTTCTCCTCTGTGGTGGCTGATACTCAGGAGTACATCATAGGGGTGAGTTTACTCCAACGTTCCATACTTCTTACACTTGTATTCCTGTCTTATACTAGTGCTTCCTCAGGAAGGAGAGAATCAGGAAGAAGTCCACAATTTACAGTAGTTTATAATGATTATAAAATAATAAAGTTAACAAGCTGAATTATACCAGTTACTCATGGTGAGATTTGACCTTTTAGACATTTTACTGATTTCAAATGCTCACATCCTCAGGCACCAACTGAGGAACCGGTCCAAGAGGAGGAGGTGTCTATTATTCAGGACAATCACAACCAGGTAAGCATAGTATATATTAACAATACAGGCGTGTGTGTATATATAAAAAAATATTATAATAATAATAATGTATTATTATTATTTATTATTATTATTCTTTTTATTATTTAATTATAATAATTATTATTTATTTTATTTTATTTAATTATAATAATAATAATAATTATTATTATTATTTATTATTTAATTATAATTATGATTTATTTATTATTTAATAATAATTATTATTATTTATTATTTATTATTTAATTATAATTATTTTTTATTATTTAATTATAATAATAATTATTATTATTTATTATAACTATATATAAAAATGTTCACAGCCTTTCAAGCATCACTGTAGTCTTGAAAGATCTCCCATCTCCCCTACACTTTTTAAAATAAGGGGGGGGGGGTGTTCTAAGGCACTAGTTCTATATCTTATTGGAATAATACCACAGTGTGCCAACTTTGGTGGTGTATGATTTGGTTAGTTTTAGGTTATGTGCTGCTCAGTGGACTCAGTACTACAGCAATAATAATAGTAATAATATTATTAATAATAAATATTTAATAATAGTTAAAACTAAAATAATAATAATAAAAATGAAATGAATAAATAATAAAATGAATAAATAATAATAATAATAATAATAATGAAATTAATAAATAATAATATGAATAAATAATAATAATATGAATAATAATAATAATACTATGAAAAATAAATAAATAATAATAATAATAATAATAATAATGGACAAATACTATTTTGATGTATTGACTGAAGTTGAATTGTTAAAATGAATTGAATTAACTCAATAAACAGTTTTGTTTGTATAATAGGGTCAGCAGTCATTCAGTGAAGTGAGCTCTGCAATACAACTTTAAATTGTACATTTGAAAGAATGTTCTATTAAATTTAATAAAGGACAAATAAATGTGGACAAAACATTGTTCTTTATAGCACTATAAAGGTTCTAACCTTTTTGTATGGTTCTATATAGAACCCTTCTTGCTAAGCGTGAGTGATGAATGATTCAGCATTTACTTGTTATAGTGCAGTAAATGACTGTAAAACTCGTCTTGTAGATGGACAGCAACATCATGAAGGTGGTGCAACAGATTGTAAGTCAGTCGCACGGGAGCCACCGGATCATTGTGCGGAATATTGGCGCGGACGAGAGCCCCAGCGTCTCTGACTGCGGCGACACCATCACGATCGCCACGCCCGAGAGCCTCACCGAGCAGGTGGCTATGACGTTGGCCAATGCAATCGGCGACGGCACCATCCTCACCGCTGCCTCCGCAGAGGAGACGCAACACGCCACAGTTACCATGGTGTCAGCAGAAGACATGGAGCTGATGCAGCAGGAGGAGCAGTACGTCATTGCATCGCCTGACGACATGGAGATTCATACCGTGGTGGTGGTCTGAGGAAGAGGATCGTCACACTCTGTGAAGTCTGGGAGATGCAGGCTACCATGGGGCTGCTCAGTGTTGCTTGAATGAAGAACGTTTTAACTTACCTGTGGTAGCAGTTTGTTGTCCCAATTTGCCTTATAGTCTAGACTCTACTGGATCATTTGCACTTAAAAGGAGGAAAGTTAATCTCTTCTGGCTTCATGATAATTGCACTAGGCACTGTGTTTTTTATCATCACTGTGTTGTGTCTAGTTTTCCGCAGACGGTAATACCAAATTAGCGTTTTATTCTAATTGTTTCCCTCGGGCTTGGCTGTTGTATAGTTCTAACAGTGAACTATAAATCTGCTTCGCTTTTGATGGCCAACGTGTAGGACCTATTTCGATGTTCTCAGAGGAAATTTGCTGGACTAATATCAGTTGGGCACCAGCACACCTTTCAGAATTCCTGTTAAGACTTGAAAGCAAAGATTGAAGAACATTTTCCAAAGTCAGGATCATCCTAGAACACAAGAAGGCAGTTTTACTCAACTGTGGGCAATATCTACCAATCAGATAGTGCTGGTGGTGGGGCATTGGGCCATACTAAAGTGTGGGTTTTGCCTTACCCCAAGTGGTTCAGCGGACCAAGATGCTGACACTATGATCAGATACTTGCCATCAATGGTTGAGCAAAATTGGCGTCACTACTACCAATGTCCGTTGGCTCAGGTGTCTCTTAGCTGATCCATCAGAGCTTTCCTCTGAGCTCATTGGCTGCCCAGCGAAGATGTATAGGCAGCATATGGAAAAGAGGTGGTGGCTGACTTTACATGCATCTGAGGAGGCCTGGGCTAGTCTTCACCCTCCTAGAGTCAGGGGGAGGAGTTCAAGTCTCCGATCATCAACCCTGATCGACCCCAAATAGGGAATATATTGCCCAAACACTTGTGTGACAATGCATGACGAGACATTCTGTATGTATGATTTTATTTATAAGACACAAGCTCTCGCTGAAAGCTGTTTTATTTAAGCAACTGGACTCTTGGACATTGAGGTGCTGTTATCCCAAATGACTTCTATGCAGTCAATTGAAACAAACACGCTATAAGACGTACAGACAGTCTGACATTTTACTGATTGATGTTCAATACACTGGTTTTTATAAACTACTTTGTCATTTGTGTGTTTGTAGCAGATGATGATGATGATGATGATGGATGGATGCTTCACCTTCTTTTGTCTTTCAGGTTAGCATCCAGCAAATTGTGTTCATACATCAAAAAGTTAGAATATCATGAAAAAGGGTTATGTTGTATATTTCGTACATGTAAAGTGACACATTTCAAGCTTTTTAATGTTGATTATGGCCACAGATGTCTGAAGTATCTTATCTGGGCTAAGAAGAACAGGAATTGGACTGTTGCTCAGTGCTCCAAAGTCCTCCTTAATGCGCTTAATGCTTAATTTTGTGACTGTTCGAGCTGGCATTACTTCATTTTGCTCGTCGCATATGCTCTACAGCTGCAGGTGGTGCTGTGACATTTGTGAAGTTACGTTTCATGACTACCGAAAACTGTGATCAACTTTTTGCGCTCTGGCTAAAGCAGAGAACCAGCTGTGATGGAAAATAAAATGTTAAAAGAGGAGGAGGAGGAGGAAGAAATGTTTTTGATGTACTTGCTCTGCCAGCTGCTCTTCCAAATCGTCCATGTTTGTTTTCATGGCACGTCTTTTTTTTTTTTTTTAACGACCAATTGCAGGCGCGTGGTGTCTTCGGCCATGGAGTTTGCCCAGCTTCCATGTGCACGACATGGCAAACGAAGTCCCTGCGTGACGTCCGCGGTTGTTCATTTGCTCCGCATTTATGTCACGTTGTCCGCCGAAGTCATGGGAACATCATCTCCACAAGAAGTATGCGGAGACCTTCATTTGGAAGGTTCTAGAGTCTGGACGAAGAGTGTAGAGACAGTCCAAGGTGTCTGAAGTCCGAAGTGCCGTTTCTACAGTCTGATGGTTTGAGTTACCATGTCTTCTGCCGATGTTGGTCCACTGTGTCCAATGTCGGCACAGCCGAGATTTTAGAGCACTCCATACTTCCATCTGGGAGATGCCCATTTGCTTTTCCTGCATCGGCTGTAGTGCCAAAACCACTGCTGACCATGATGCTACTGTGCTTGATTGGCCAATTCATGATCTATAAGCCATGTAATGACTATAAAATGACAGTTTAACCTTTTAGTTAAATTGTGAATAAAAACGAACTTTTTCACAATATTCTAATGTTTTTAATGTGAGACAGATCGAGCGATTCAAGTTGTGACGGCTGCTTTTTGTAGCTCACAGCTGTTCTGTCAGCAGGCGATAGTTTGTAGAATCACTCACCTGGTAGATCTGGGCCACACCACAGCCTTGTTCACCTTGCCACTATTTTTTAATACTCCCCCCTCCTGTCTTCCCTCCTGTCAGGTTATTACTGCACATGCTGTTGCTAAGGATACTGTGGACAGTTGAACAGTTTCTAAGCCCTCTGGGTCTTTTCATGTGCCCTCAAATTGTGGTGCTCCATTGAACAGGAGAAAAGGAATTGCTGCCCCAGTACGCAGCTACATTGACCAGTGTTGGGTTTATAGCAAGAGGCACAAATACTAAAACGATGGATGTACACTAGGGGTAAACTGATACCGAATACCAAGGAATCAAGTGCACCGATATTTGAGACTGATATTCATTTACCAAACATTTTATGTTATAGTGACAATTTACATGCATGCAACTCTTACAGCATTTAGATTTAAGGCATTTAGCAAACAGATTTATCCAGAGTGACGTACAAAAGGAGTTCCCTTTTTTTTAAGAAATCCTTTAGTTTATATAGGTTAGCATCCAGAAGGTACCTCAAGCTTAGATACTGCCAAATACAGAAGTAATGGGGATTTAGGCATTGGTTGTATAGTGGTCATCATAGTTGTCTTCCAGACAGTTGACATGAGTTCAATTCTTGGCCAACGCAGCTGTGGTCTAGTGGTTAGGCACCTGGACTTTGGTCCCTTAGCAGGACATGACTGAAGTGCCCTTGAGCAACGCACTTAACCACCAACTACTCCCTGGGTGCTTTGGATAGGGATCCCCACCACTTGAGGCAAGTGTGCTCGCTTGCCCCTATTGTGTGTATATGTTTTACGGCAACATGGGTTAAATGTGGAGGTCAGATTAATTTTTGTGCTAGCACGTTAGTCAGTGATTGTGCACTTTTACTTCTTATTTGGGGAGGCAGCTGTGGGTTTAAGGTTAGGAAACCAGCACTCTGACCAGAACATTGCCAGTTTGATCCCCTGAATCAAAAAGACATGACAGTCCCCTTGAGTAAAGTACCTAACCCCTAACTGCTCCCTGGGTACCATGCATGGGGCTGCCCACTACTTCAGGCAAGTATGCTTATTGCCCCCTACTGTGTGTTCATGTGTTTTTTGCACAGATTGGTTAAATGCGGTGGTCAAATTACTGTGTGTGCAAACACATTGGTCAATGGGTCACTTTCACTTCCCTTCAGTACTTAAGATGAAAGAGAGAGTCTTCAGTCGACACTAGCAACTCTGCCTATGGGACCCCCAGGGGA
The DNA here is from genome assembly GCA_036984385.1 of Crenuchus spilurus. NCBI lineage: Eukaryota > Metazoa > Chordata > Actinopteri > Characiformes > Crenuchidae > Crenuchus > Crenuchus spilurus. The sequence goes on along the minus strand of BRDA01030848.1, from coordinate 11,266 downwards.
ATTTCATCATGTTGGTGCCAGGACATAAAAGGTCTGGGTGCTTGGCTTCAATGCGTCTGAAAGATGGTGGGTCAAGCCAAGCCATACTTAACACTTGAAGGGCTCTTGGTATGGATTGGATTTTGACCATTTCCAACAGGTGCCAAAAGTTTTGACTTTGTAGGCCAACTTCAGGGTTTGAATCTGGGCATCTACGGGAAGCCAGCGACCTTCCAAGCACAAGACCAGATCCCTGAGCATCATGCTACGGCTGCCTCAAGTTGCAGTGGCCTGATGGTATGCATAGGAAGACCAGCCGAGATGGAGTAATAGTAGTCAGGTCTTTAAATGATCAGACAGTTAACAAACACCTGGGTTAGTCTCCAAATTCTCTGGATGTTGTAAAAGGGCAACCTGAATGATTGTGTCGGGTCTGCAATGAGGCAAGAACAATAACTAATCATCCACAACTACATCAAGGCTTCATGCTTGTAGTGACCAAATACTTCTTCAAGGACGAGTCTATCAAGACCAAACTTGATATTGAAATGCTTCTTTTTGATTCTTGATGCATGTATGATCTGATCTCCTCTACAACGTGACTACTCGGCTATTCTTCTGTTCCCCTCTGGTCTTTGTCAGTAGAGAAAGCTTTTGGGATTCAATGATGAAGTTCTGCAAAGTAAGTTCTTCTTCCTCAGAAAATCCAGTGATTAGATGTACACGGTCATCAGATCCTTTGGGGTAAACATGTTCCCCACTTCTGGAGTCTTCCTGCCAGGTAAACCCTGAGGGAAATGCCCCTGCCATGCTCTGCTTTCCGGCCCAGTCACCTCTGTGAGTGGACAGTGATCAGGAGAGTAGACCATTGTCTTTCTCCACATGCTCTGAGGTAGCCATTACTGCCAGAAACCTATATCTGTTTCAGGTGGTCGTAGGTCAAGAGTGTTTTTATATAGTGGGGTGTACATTTTTAGTGGTTTTTAATTATGTTTTTATTGCCAGGGTCAATTACTATTAAACTAGAAACATGAGTTTCTTGAAGGAAAAGCTAAATGGTTGCACAGCTTAAATGGTTCCCACTTCCTGACAGTTGCTAGGCTGTTGCTGTGTAGTTGCTAAGTGGTTGCAAGGCTGTTGCTAGATGACTGTTAAGTGGTTGTTAGGCTGTTGCTATGCGGTTGCTAAATAGTTGCTAGGTTGTTGCTACATGCTTGCCAAGTGGTTGTTAGGCGGTTGTTAATTGGTTCGTAGGCTGTTGTCTCTTGCACCATTTAAGGTGGAATGGGAAACTTCTATTGCAAATGAATGCAACTGCTACAACATGTATGGTGGAATGGGAAACAAACACGAAGCTTCAGTTTTGAGCAGAAACGGTAGAAATACTTATTATTAACCTTGACTGCATTGCCATAGACTGTCACTATTAATCCCTACCAGGGCCCTAAGTGGGAGGAAGACCCTTGAGGAGTCTGGAATTTTATTTTTCTTTCATTTTTCGGCAGACTTGTCGGTAGACTCCAGAAAACCAAATATAGGTGTAAAAACACTCCAAAAGTGAACATGACCCACTTTACATGACACTTTACCATGTTCACTTTGACAGCCCAAGTTATTTATCTCTCTTTGTAAATGTGTTGCTCTGTAGGCTGCCTTCAAAATAAAGTGCTGTACTCACCCAGGTAAGTGTGTAATTGAAGAATTTATCATTTTACATTTGCCTAATACATAATTTTTTACATTATATCTCTGAAGGACACTTAGTTTTTTGTCCTGAATGACTCATGGTGACAGCGCAACTGGGATTCAAGCCTAACTTCATGCTTTGACCTTGTAGGCCAGCACAGGTCTGGTGAACCGCAGAGTAGCTCTTGTGCTGTTTGTAAAGCCAAATGTGTTTAAAACTGTGAGCCATTCTTGACCTTGTCCTGAGGACGGGCCTCCTTCTCTTGCGCCGTTTCGCAGTGTCTGTTTCTCTCCGTTGTGAATCAGTGAAGTGCTGTCCTTCACCAGAGCGCCAATGCTTGTTTCTGGGTCAGCACTGAGCCCTCAGAGAGGGCCCGAGCCACCAGAACGAGAGAGAGGGAGAGGGAGAGGGAGGGAGGTATTTATAGAAAAATAGGGCTCCACACCACCTTTTTCCTCGCAAAAGAACCCTTAAAGGGACCCAGCTAGTGTGTCCCAGATTTCTGATCAGTGCTCTGCATGAGGGCCAGGGCTGGACAAACTTCGCAGAGATGCTGAGCCCGGCTTGGAAAGAGCTCTGCACTCGTACCCTCGTCTCCACCACGGAGATACTTGTTTGACGGAGCTTTGAGAGCTCCTGTTTGCTTTTTTTGTCCTACGACAACCTGTTGAAGAAGTGGAGGTGGTCTCTCAGGCCTTCTATCACTTCTTTCTTGATACAGACCCGCAGCCAACACACCTGCAACCATGATGAGAAGGTTGTTCAAGAGCCAGAAGGGCCGATTCTCTCTCCGCCAGAGCCGCTCGGGCTCGCGCAGTGCCTCCAAGGACTTCTGTGAGTTTCTGTTTCAGCTTTTTCTCTGCTCGGATACAAAGAAGAACGGGCTTCCAGCTATTGTGTTCTAGCAATGCTTTAACTTGATTCAAATGTAATGGACTTATTTCATTTGTGCAGTAATTCTGTGCATGTTGTAGTCGGATGCATCACTGGATCAGCTCTGCTCTGTACTGGACTAATATTTCATTTGTCATTCCTGAGTGCTTCAATTCTGCTTAAAAGCCTCTTTTTTGGATAGTATTCATTCTTAAAAGCTGCATTTTGCCTGAGCAGGGGTTCGTAACCAAGGTGAAGGTCATTCTTCTTGACTTGACCAAGCAGCAACTTCTTTAAAACCACCTCCTTGTAGTACATTTACGGACTCTTCACCCTGTTCTTCAAGGGTCAGGACTTCCACAGGGGCTGGCGGATCATTCTCAGCAGTGACACTGATGTGGTGGTGGTGGTGTGTTAGTGTGTGTTGACTGGATCAGACAAGTGTCCGCTCTACCTCATCGGTCCACCTCTCATCTGCTGGTCCTCTAGTTGTTTGTCGGTGGACTCCAGAAGTGACACGTCAGTGTCTCTGAGAACGATCCACCTGCTCTGTGGGTGCCACTGAAGACGAGGGTGAACAAAGAGAAACAGATGGACTGTAACTGGTCAGTCAAATGGGTGCAGATGGTTTCAATGTTGTTGGCACACACTGGAGACATCTGACAATAATTTATTCAGGGATAAGCTGATGGAGAGGTTTTTGTTTGTATTCTGTATGATTCACATTGAAGTCACATTGAAACTACCTGTAATTTGCATATGGCGCATATGCTTAAGCAGTACCTGTACCACGGTCCCGTGAGACTGTGTACACATATGAGAATGGCCAATTAAGATGATTTAGATGATGATTTTAGATTTGGGTTGCATTTTAACACTCTGGCAGGAGCAGGAAGTGAGAGGCTGCAGTACTAGAATTAGGCCAAGGGGCTGTTCAGAGAAACGAGTCAGAAACAGTATCATAAGATGCTCTAATGATCCGTTTCATTTGTTGAAAGTGGGCAGCATTATTGATACGCTGTGTTAGGATGTAGTTAAGATAACCTGTCGTTATAGGGTTTAAGATGTGTATTAGCTTTGGATAATGGAGCATTTTTGTCTCATTTTTGGCTCATGTTTGTTCTCTCTCCTCACAGACCCAAATCCTCAAGTGCTCAGGGACTTTCCCTTAAACATTGGTATGTCAAAAAAAATCCTCTACATGGGGCTTCTGGGTAATTTTCGACATTTTTTAATACTGTATAATTTCAACTACATGTACTGGTCAGTTTATCAGAAACATCTTGGAAATGTTTGGGACTAAACATGAACCTATTGGCACCATGTCTAATGCCAGTTGGGTTAGAGGGGTTAAAATAAAAATGCATTTGCACACCCTCTACAGAGGACACTTATAAAAAGTTAATTCAAACTTGTTACTCATATAGAATGCACATTATGTGCAGTCTTGAACCATTCAAACATCTTTCTCGCAGTAATTCAGAGTCTTTCTCCGACACAATGTACTGTACAGCTATCATTACACCCATGTTTAGAGCTCAAGAGGAGATCTTACTGTTGCACAGGCCGGAGTCACCAGATTTGCCCAGTAAAGAGTCATTATCTATGGGAGAAGAGTTCTCAGGAAGTCTAGTGTAGCATCACATTTCAATGAGGCACAGCTCACTCAACCCTGGAAAATTAGTCAGCTTTGACGTGGGGTCTGAAATGGTTTTCTAGCACAGAACCAACTAAATGTCAACAACATAGCTGATCAACTGTAGGTGGACAGTGTAGAATGTAGTTAGTAATGTAGTTGGGTGTTTTTTTTTTTTTTTAAATAATTAATGAGTAACTACAAGTTAGGTAGACGTACCTAATAAACTGGCAACTGAGCATTAAACATTTGCTCAGGGATCACATTTGCTCAATTTTCCTCTTACCTTAGATGTAGTTCACCACAAAGGACGTTTGTTGTCCAAATTTTGTTTCTTTAGTTTTAAACTGGACTACGCAAGGCTAACGTTGCTAACACACACTAGAACTCGATAGTCACCTGATCATTTACCTCAGCAACACTGTTCAAAACTCATCTAGATCTTAATGAATGTCTCACAGACTACTGGCTGTGGTTTAGGACACAATATGTCTCACTGTGAGCTTTAAACAGTGACAAAAACTTGTGTAGCCGAATGCTGCTTCGGCCATCATGGAAAATGACATCAGAGCCGGAAGGGCTGATCTAGAATCAATTTTAGAGGTGATGATCATAAAAAAAACCTCTTCTACCAGCCCTGCTATATTTTATTCATATAATAGTTCACAGTAAAATGGACTTGGCTGATATTAAAATGATTGGGAACCACTCCCATTAAATTCTCCCTTCATCTATTCTACTTCACTCCATCTTCCATTACATATCCAAGCCAGCCTTCAGATTAAGTGATGTCTCTGTTCTTGGCTGTGTCTAGAACTGGCCCTGCCAACAAATAACCAGGGCTGGCCTGAGGACTTTGGCTTCAAGCTGGGAGGAGATGGACCCAGCTACATCCTCTCAGTGGTGGAAGGAAGCAGTGCCTACATGGCCGGACTCCAGCCTGGTGACCAAGTGCTGGAGATTGATGGGCAGAATGTTTCTTCTCTCAGCACCAAAGCTCTTACCGCCTTGGCCCAGACCCTCAAAACGGTACCACCCAGCATCGGAGTGGTCTCCCGCATCGAACAGGTCTTTACTTGATTCCCTGTTTATAATATTTTTATTGGTGTGGTGTGACAGCAAGATCTGGATCAGAACCAATATGATTCATTTTGGACATAAAGCCTAAACCCGTTACTTTAGATTTACAGTGACTTGGGGATATTGATCAAAGCTTTCTGTATATATATTACAATGTTTAGAGTACAGTGTGAGCTTTTTTGAAGTAATAACAAATGTAGATTTGTCCATAATTTCCTGCCGAATCAATGCATACAATAGAGGGTGCTAGGGCCCTGCCCTCCATGGTGGGAATGTTTTTTTTCATTTTTAAAGTAAACATGTTTAAAATAATGAAAATATATGTATTTTAAGTCTGTATGTGCTAAACATGTACAATAACATGTGATATATAAAATATTTTTGGGGAAACTAGCTTCCATTCTATCTCTTCTGAGGCAACAGAAATATCAGCCAGTCAGAGAAGCAGCAGCCAATCACTGACCTGCTGACACAACATACAATATAAATTTAGCCAATCAGCATCCTCAAATTTTTTGTCTTCATTTATCTCCAGCAGACTGGTTCAGTGGTTTTAAGTTCCTGGTTTGTAAAATTTGGGTAGGGTCTTGCCTATAAGATAAATGGACCAGTGGGTGTAAGTACAAGATGTTTCTTTGTGTTTCTAATAAACGTGAATAGTTACTTTAATAGTACTGCTTTTCTCCACAGTTGGACATCTCACCAGGGCCTGATGGCCGCTTTGGCTTCACCATCGTCGGAGACTCCCCTCTGCTGGTGGAGGACTGTCTGCACAACTCTCCGGCGGGCCGTAGTGGTCTGCGGGCTGGAGATTACGTGATGGAAGTGAATGGAATTCCAGTGAAGCAACACGAGACAGCAGCGGCCATGATTAAGACTTCGCAGGGGCGGACGCTGCGTCTGGGCGTGCTCAGAATGAACCGCTGGCAGAAACGCATGAGTAGCAGCATGAAGGAGACCTACCAGAGTGGAGACATGGTCCGGCAGGACCGCAAACACAAAGCCCTGGAGTTCAACAAGAAGGTCAGTGTTTGGAATTTCATTGCTCAGACCACATAGACATGCACCAGTCAGCCACAATATAAAAAACACTGGCACGTGTCAAGAGGTGGGACATTAGGGAGCTACCGAACAGCCAGTTCTTGAACTTGATGTGTTGTATACAGGAAAAATGGGCAAGGGTACAGATCTGAGTTTCACTAGGGCCAACCTGTCTCCTAACAGCCGGTCTTGTTGGGTGTTCTTTGTATACAGTGCTCAGTACCTACCAAAAGTGGTCCAAAAAGGACAAACGGTCTACCAGTGACAGGACCATGGCTACCCAGTGCTCAATGATACCTTTGGGATATGAAAGTTACATCCCATAGATCCCTGGTTTTCAAATCTGGGATTTTGTAGTTACTGGTAGGTATGGTGCTAAGCGGATTTCTGGCATGATTGTTGATGCCACACAGGCTTGAGCAAGGGTGTCTAACTCCAGTCCTGAAGGATCGTTGTCCAGCACTGTTTAGAGATTTCTCTGCTCTTGCACTACAATTAAACCTGGTCATCACCTGCTGAGTTGGATCAGGTGTGTTTGACCAGGAAGGTCACCAAACTGCAGGAATCCAGCACTCAGGGGCTAGAGTTTGACACCCCTGGATGAGGGAAACTGAAGCTAAATCAGTACTAGTGACCTACCACAACTGTTAGCCATCTAGTTGTTTAGGGAAACTCCAAGGGCATCCTGCGGTGTGAAGCATTGTGGTGCACAAAACATCCCTATGCTCACACTGTCCCAGCAGTTATAAATTGGGCTAGCCCCAGCATCAACACCAACACTGTAGGCAGTTTGGTTTTAGTTTTATTGATGGAGGGATGAATGAACAAAACAACAATCTGGAAAAATGCAACTCTAAACGGGTACTCCCAAAATGACAGATGGTGAAATGAGGCAGCTAGTATGTCACCAAGCATGCTCCCAGCTAGTCCCCTTTGCACCGTGATTCAAAAACGAACCATTTCATTGGTCACAGGTAAGCGACATCATCTGAGCTTCCTTAGACAATCAGTGGTGGTCCCTAAAGATGTGACCTACCTTCTAACAGACTGGTCTGCTGATCTTCCAGGATTTCCACATCTCTAGAGTTTCTGCCAACAGAGCTGCCACTCAATGCTTGCCTTTTCTTTATTGTACCATTACAATTAATCTCTAAAGTCCACGCTCCCGCCAGTGGGATAAATACGAAATCCTGCAAAAACACTTATATTACTATACGAGATTTTACCCTACAAACAAACATAAACATACCCCGGAAGCCGTTTTTTCAAACGGCATAGGCATAGGCATAGGTTTTTTCAAAAATACATAGGTTGAATTGAAATATAATTTTAGATATTTGTGAGAAAAGCTTAAATAACTAAAGGCAGATTTGTCAGAGCAAGTCAGAGTGCAACGCACGTTTTCCCCACACATTGACACGATCTGCCATTCATATGATGACAACATAGTAATTCCGGACATGACAGTGGAAGATTAGAGGCTTAGGAATGTGTGAAAATGCCCATTTGGTCTCTATCAACAAAGAGCGCTCACCTGAGCAAAGACCTCACACCTATCCCATGAATTTTCAATCTTGGAACCACTGAATGAGGAAAACGGAGTGTCACCTCGCATTAGTTAAGCTTTAAAAATAAAACACAAACAATTTTTAAAAACTGTAATGAGCAGTGCGCAGTAAACTCCTCTGTTTATTCAGTTCTGAGCTCAAAAGTCTTGGCTAGAAATGTTTAGAGTATTTTTCACAATATATCAGCACATCTGAAAACAGGTTTTTGGAAAGTAAGTTTAGAGCAGATTTAATCAGAATATAGATGTATGACACTCTTACTGTTTAACACTGTTATTGCTGAGTTTGTGCTGAACAAAAGCCTGTGTAACACTTTGGGGAAAAAATTATTTTAGATGGGTGTAATTTGTAAAAAGTGAAGGTATGTCAGACTACATCAGAGTGTCTGAAACCCCCTCAGACTCCGGAGGGTTAATGAAAAAAATCATTAGAGAATGGCCAGACTACTTCAAGCTGACAGAAAGCCTAGCGTAGCTCAGTTGACCTCTTTGTACAATGGTGTTGAGCAGAAACATCTTGTATCAAACCTTGTAATGGATGTAAAAGACCAGGTCAGATTACACTTCTGTCAAGCTTTGGCTACAGTTGGCAACCGTTCACCAAAACAGCATGATCCAACCTGCCTTGTGTCAACAGTCTAGACTGATCATGTGTGGAATGTTTTCTTTCTATTGTTCTTGACCATGTGACCATGTGTGATGGCTGATGATGGTGTCACGTCACAAAGCAGAAGTTATCTCAAGCTACTTGACCTTTATTGGCCTGCGGTCATCCAATAGAACATCTCTGAGATGTGGTAGAACGAGAGATTTGCACCCTAAAATGGGCAAGAATTGGGTCCTGCAGTCGTGTCAACATAGATCAGAACTGAAACCGAATAAAATTTAAAAAATTATGCTGAATGTGATTTTTCGCGGTTTCTTTAGGTTTGCCACTTTTTCCACCATTGCAAAAAGTTAAATAGACCAAACCTATTTCTTGGCAATATTTACATATTTATTGAGCACATTTGGTCAACAGTCGGGAACTACAAAAACTCATCAAAAACGTCATTGTTCAATATATATTTGTCTTTTTGCGTTCCCGGTTGCCAGATATTCGGTGCATCTCTACCACATTCTGCATTGTTGATGGTCTTGTTTGGCGCCGTACTATCTTCTCCATCCTGCGTTTTCAGGTTGAGGAGATCTTGGGAGAAGAGCCTGTGGTGAAGGAGAGGTTGTTTGACCTGCTGAAGCAGTACGCCACAGAGAGGGACGTGGAGGGACTGGCCTCCACCCTGCCTGAGATACTCATCAACGAGGAGCATCAGCAGCTGATTGACAGCATCAGGTATCAATGAGATGATTGATTGATTTTTTTCAGCATTTTATAATAAGGATGGGCATCCGTGACCTGGTGGTTCAACTCCCTGGCAGGTCATGACTGAAGTGCCACCTAACCCCCAACTGAAAGTCGCTCTGGATAAAAGTATCAGTACTTTGATTCAATACTCAAAGCTCCCTTTGGGGTTCCTCAGCTTTTCACAATGTCAGTAAGGAGCCTCCAGAGATGACTGTGCACTGAGTGGTTCTTTTCTTTGAAGAACCCTGAGGAACCCTGTTCTGAAAAATGGTGCTTGTTGAAACACAGTGATGAAGTTGAAGGTTCCTGCAGGTTCCCTGGTGTTTGCAGTGAATCATGGGGATGCCACGTGACTTGGGGAGCCCTGACACTTTTCTCTTTGCTCTTGTGTTCATTATAGTGGTTCACTGGTCCACTCTTGTCGATTGCTCTGTACCCCTTGGTGGAGTTGTTGTTCCCCTGTAGCATCAATGGTTCATGGTTCACCACTGTTATGATGTTGGTAGGCACTCAATGTACCAGAATTCCATTCTCAGTACACCTTCACTACAGCAGCTGTAGAACATCCCATAACATTAGTGGTTTCTGAGCTGCTGCCTCCACCATGCATCACCTGGTATCCTATTATCAGCCCTTTTGGACATCAGTCACATCACGTCCTTTGTCCATGATGATGGTTTTACACTCTGATACTGACTGGTGTGCTCACTTATTTATACCTGCAGTAAACTCTGTCATATCTGTGACGTTTCAGGCCGAGTTCATTCCAAACCTTTCTTTCTATCTATCTATCTATCTATCTATCTATCTATCTATCTCTCTCTCTCTCTCTCTCTCTCTCTCTCTCTCTCTCTCTCTCTCTCTCTCTCTCTCTCTCTCTCTCTCTCTTTCTCTCTTTCTTTCTCTCTATCTCTTTCTCTCTTTCTTTCTCTCTATCTCTTTCTCTCTTTCTTTCTCTCTCTCTCTTTCTTTCTCTCTATCTCTCTCTCTCTTTCTTTCTTTCTTTCTTTCTTTCTTTCTCTTTTTCTTTTTCTCTTTCTTTCTTTTTCTTTCTTTCTCTTTTTCTTTTTCTCTTTCTTTCTTTTTCTTTCTTTCTTTCTCTTTTTCTCTTTTTCTCTTTCTTTCTTTCTCTTTTTCTCTTTCTTTCTTTCTTTCTTTCTTTCTTTCATTTCTTTCCCCCTCTTTTTCTGTCTGACTGTTTGCTTGCCTGCCTGCCCCACAACTCTCTCTCTCTCTCTCTCTCTCTCTCTCTTTTTTTTCTCTTCTTTCTTTCTCTTTCTTTCTTTCTTTCTTTCTCTTTTTTTTCTCTCTCTCTCTCTCTCTCTCTCTCTCTCTCTCTCTCTCTCTCTCTCTCTCTCTCTCTCTCTCTCTCTCT
>BRDA01030846.1:13492-28904 GCA_036984385.1 Crenuchus spilurus | reverse complement strand
AGAGAGAGAGAGAGAGAGAGAGAGAGAGAGAGAGAGAGAGGAAGTGAAAAAGAGGGAGAGGCATAGAGAGTGAGAGAGTGTATGTGTGAGAGAGAGAGAAAGAGAGTGAGGGAGGGAGAAAGGGATGCTGTGAGAAATAGAGGCAAAGAAAGACAGAGAGTGTTGGCATTCTGGCGCTGGTGAAATTCACACCTCTGTCTGTACTTAGGTCACACACACACCACACACTGACACGGAGTCCCATAAATAGCAGCAGGGAAGGAGCGGAGAACTCAGGACAGGTGACAGATGATCGGTGCTCTCCAGATCTGCTCATCTAGCTGTCTGTCTCTCTGTATATCTGTTACTCTCTCTTACCTTCTGCTGTTTTGTGGTGTTGTTGGTGTGTAGTTTTGCTCTGTTTCCATTGTTCATAAACCTCCATTAAATGGTCATCCACTGTTTATTTGGAGATGATTAAACTGTAAATTGCACAAAAACAAAGGCCTATGATTGGTTAGTTTTCATGGCCTTTTTCCAAGTAGGTGGTTCTTGGCCATGTTGAGCAATAAAATCCAAACGACTCTCCATCTGTAGCCATCAGTTTGGTTCACTTTATTTCATACTTTCTTTGTGGTCAGTGTTCATTAAAATGGATTACATAATCTGATTACAAATCAAGCAATCAGAGTACGGACACTGAAAACATTGAAAATAGTGTAATATGACTATTTTTTGGACTACTAATAAAATAAACTTATACACAAGTGTCAAACATTTTATTCAGAAACTTCCAGTGCATTCAGAAGGACTACATTTCAAACCTGAGTTTATGAGGGAATAATATTTTGATTTTGCCCTATAAAACTACAGATTTGTATTAACACTATAAGTCAACATAATGCACAGCTGACAGTGACCTTTGACTGGTACTGTATGCAGTTTTGTTATACATGACAATGTATTAAAATTACTTAAAGCAATCATAGGTTATGGTCATCTGAATAATCTTAATTTGCTTAATTAATACCAAAGATTTAAAAAGTCTATGTTTTTTGGAGATTTTTTTTTCATACAGACTCATCAGATTGTATAAAAGCCATCGCTTGATATGACTATCCAAAAACCCATTAGGTAGTTAAAAATGCAATTTTCAGCCAATTAAAGTTTTAAAAAATTACGTATTTTATTTATTTATTTGTTGACCCTGTCCTGCATAAATGTGGTCCAGTAGTATGATAAAAATTCAAAAGTTGCACAAGACATACTTAAGTGAATAAAAATAAATTGCTTTTTATCTTAGCTATCATAGTGCTCCCTGTATACATAAATACACTAAAATTTATACCACAACACAGAATCACCTTCTTAATATTTTCTGAAAGTTTGCTCAAAATAGACTCAATATGTCATTATTTACAGCTGTTTAAGTAAAATATTCACTGATCTAGAAAAAGCTAATTAATTTTTATTAAGTTTGAATATTTTCTGAATATTTGACATCCATGATGTGAGGATAGACAACACCTGTAGGAGTAATTTGCAAAAGTAGGTTTTTAAACAATATGCTCATTAGCAAAAAATCTAAGTGGGCAGGTTCAGTTATTCCGCAGACTCCAATGAATCAGGAAAAAAATGTGCTGATGTCACATCTGTCAAACATTATAGCCAAAAATATGTTTTCAAAACATTACAAAGTTGCTAAAGTATGTTTTAGAATTAGCATTTTAGAACTCCTGAAAGTTCAAGTGAAGTTCAAATCAAACCGGGCCTTTTGTGATATTCTGGGACTAGTAATATGTCCTTTTTTTAAATGGGACTGTCTGTTTCTTTTGGCTGTTATGGCCGACTTATCAAATGTCGAATAAAGTACAATAAATGTCACGGTGAAAATCATGTATTGTGAGAGTTTTGTGATTTATTTAGTCTCGCCACACTGTTCCCCACCTTCTAATCGAATCACATCAGCATTGTTTACACTGCAATGAGTTTGAAGTTTTGAATAAGCTCTTCTACCTGAACAGACATATCTTCTTTTCTGGTGTTTTATGAGAATGTTTATGGCCTAAACTATCCTATTCTATCTACAACATTCCTTCATCCAGTAATGTCTTGTACTAAATATATGACACTGTCCTTTCTCACCCTTCTACCACAAAAGTTTGAATATCTGTCGCAGCAGCATTTGTGGATTTTATCATACTCTTGAAATGTCAAGAATAAAATTTCTTAGAAATTAATGTACAGTCGGTGTTGACATAGAATATTATTGATTTATTTCTTCATTAATTCACAGAAAAATAACCCAATCGCTTTTTCACTGTCTCAACCTTTAAGTCTAGGCTGAAAACAGTTTAGTTTAGCTTTTGGAAATTAGTACTTTACATTATAGAAAGTTTGCAGATCCAGGGGTTTACTGACATAGGGATTTATAGTAAACTGAGATGCTGGGGATGTCTTACTGTTATTTTATTGTAAAGCTGCTTTGTGACATCAGTTGTAAAAAGTGTTATATAAATACATTTAATTTGACTTTACGTTTGTGTTACTTTTTGCTGTTAAAAGTACACAGATATTCAATGTGTTAGCAGTGAACTACCATCACTTTCATAATGTTTGGCAATTTGTGAATTAGATGCTAATTTAGACACTTTATGGTTGATTAAAATGATCTATTCATATTTACCACTTATTAGTCAACACAGCTCAGTACACGGACATGCCTCCTAACACCTCTGCATAGCACTTCCTCACCTGTCCACCAGAGGTCACCAGAATACTGACCCAATCACATGACAGTACAGATCACATTCACCTGCACTCACTCAGCCTCATCATCTCAGCCTTTATCAGCCTCATAAACCATTCAGCTCACTGTGGCACATCGTCAGCCCAGTGCTGTGGCTAAGCCATTTCCATATTAACAGAATTTATGTATGTTATTTTGCTCACAATTAATATAGGAGTATTCATATGAAGTAACCGTGATGTGATGCATTACTCTGTTAAAGGTAAATCAAATAATGTTACTGTAATGTTACTTTATACCAAAGCAGTAATCACAATAGATATTAATGGGGACATATATGGGCCCCTCCCCATACAAGTATGCTCAAAATGTTCCCCTAATACTGTATACAATGTAAAATACATTATATAATATTCCACATAGGTTTGCATAATGTTCAGATCTGTTGCAATTAGGACTCTTATTGCTGCAACTCTGTGCCACACCTCTGATTTGCAAGGCAACATTATTGTCAGTGCATAATTTTGTGCTGGTACTGTATTTACTAAAAAGTGTCTGTAATTACATGTAGTGAAAACGAACTGAAAGTGCTAATCAAGCACACATTCAACAAGCAATCAACAATGGTATTCACTGGAATATTCAACTAATTTTAAGGACAGAGGATTCCTGATAGACCCCCCAATGTTCACTACATGATCTCGCTTTCAAAAACTGGTGAAGGGATGCAGTCTTTGAATGGTGGTGTAAACTGTACTGTTTGTTAAAGAACATTGTTTGTATCATTGTTTGTATCAAAAAACAAAAAGTAAGGTCGTGTTTGGCTACTTCTACAAAATGAGCTGACAGAATGCCAGGCCCTTCAGGAATAACTGCTTTACTGTTCCACATGAAGCTCTGATCTGCTGACAGACTGACACACACTCTCCTGAACAGTGAAAAATACCAAAGATCAAAATCTGTTCAAATTCCAATTCAGATCCTAGATCTCAACATCCAAGATACTACAGGCACTACAGGAAACATGAGAAATGCCATGTGGTTTGAATACTGCATGAAGAATCTATTCCTACATGCCGCTGACTGTGGCTTTATCACAAACAGCATGGTTGGCTCTTAGAGATGGTGGGTTGCTTGAAGCATTTTTTAAAAACATGGACCTTTTCCTAATCCATCACTGTATAAAATCTAGATCTATCCTACACATTAAGGGGAGAACAAAGCACAAGCTAACAATTATACACTGATTAGCCACAACCTTAAAACCACTGAGAGGTGAAGTGTTATCTGGTAGGCGTGTAAGAAATAACCGATTTGAATAGGAAGACCAATTTTGACTTAAATGATGTGAGTGCATCGGTACATGGACCCCTTGAATCAGTCTATTTGTAAAGTGAACCGGCCGATGGCCCGATTCAAGAGCTGTCAATCGGTTTCATGTTATGCCTCTGCTGCATTCTCTCTCTCCCCCTCCCTCCCTCACTCCATCCCCTCCCCCCCTCCCCTCTCTCTCCCTCTCACTCTCTATCTCTCTCTCTCTATCTCTCTCTCATGAACTGTCGCGATACTCGTTACAGTCACGTTTGAAAGACAAAGGTCCGACGCACATGTATATTGTACAACGCTCTGCTGAGCTTAAAATCTAAAGTTTGGAAGAAGTTCGGTCTTTAAATGAAGAACGGAGAACATTTGGAGAGATGACATGAGGAAAGTGGCGATGAGGACACTAGCACCGTTAGCCCAAAGACACAGCATGACAAACACAGAAAAACAGGACTTCTTCAGCCAAAACTCGACCCCAACTCAGGTAGAGCCAAAGTAATAACGGCTTCAATAACCCGGTTCATTGTCAAAGACTTAAGACCATACTGTGTGGTGGAGAATGAGGGCTTTTGGGACTTGTTTAAAACATTGGAGCCCCGGTACCACATCCCAACGCGACAGCATTTTGCTGTTTCTGACTTCACATGTCAAATACAACTTTACTAGTTCTCTAGTATTTCATTAATCTGTCTGAAAGCAAAAACACATTTTAGTATTAACTTATATTGAATCATAATGTAAATTATCTATTTTAAACAAGTAACTCATATTATTTCCTACCCGATTATACTGAACCAAATCGTATCGAAATCCTCATCAATCAAACCAAACCGAATCGAATCGGTCCAATTTAAAATAAATAGTTTCTGAATCATATCGTACTGCATGAATCAAGATAAATATCGGATCGTCATTTATTGGACAGATACACACACCTATTATCTGGTTATCTCACTGCAATGGCACCTGTCAAGGGAAGGGAAATATTATACAGCAAGTGAAGAGTCTGTTCTTGATGTTAATGTGTTGGAAGTAGAAAAAGAACAGCATAAAAATTGGATAATACAAAATAACCAAAAATGAAGAACAGGTACAACATGGCAAATTCTCTAGATCTCAATTCAATCAAGCATCTGTGGAATGTTCCTGACAAACAAGTCTAATCTGTAGTGGCTTCACATCACAACTTACAGGATTTAAAGGGTTTGCTAGTAACATCTTGGTTGCACAGGACACGTTCAGAGGTCATGTGGAGTTCACGCCTCAATGGGTCAGAGCTGTTCTGACAGCAGAACGGGGACCTACATACTATCTCTACATAATATTATGATGCCAAATTAGTGTAGGTGTATGCTTAAGTGAACTTGTACTTGAACTTGAAAAGAAGGGTAATCTACACTGAGAAAAGTAACACATTGGATTTGACTTAATTCTACCCAGCAGAGTTGCAGCCAAACTAAAACATTTTATTTGTGGTATTTTGTTTAATTTGATCAACATCAATATTGTATACAAGCAACCTACATCTCTGCTACAAATGAGCATGTAAACATTTTTCCAGTACTCCTGAGGAGTTAATTGTGACAACAATTATAACTGTTGTCTGAACTAAGTGAGCTTTCTAACCAAAATACATGATCATATCAGAATAGTATTTTTATTTATGTATTAGATTATATATTCTGGTTTGGAATTAACTCAGGCCGGGATGTCAGAGATGCCATGTCACAAAAATTCCTGCATATATAGCTCACCGGTAAGCTGTAGCAGAGTGCAAAAAGACTGTCTTAGTCAAAGTATATGGTCTGACTGATGTCCAAAATGGCATGATCATTCGGTCTCTTCACAAATCCCAGAATGCACCGCGCAAACGGCAACGTCCGGTTCACCATTTTCTCTTGTTTATGTCTGTGCCAGCTACGCTACATACACTGTTTACAACTTTATTTGGTAAGTAAACACTTACGTGATATCTACTAGCTTTTGTAACTATATGCAGATAATATTTCTTTGGATATTAAACATCATATCTTGTTGTGTCAACTTGTATTTTCAAATTATGCAGTGGGTTTTTAGTGTAAACATGTTGTTGCAAGCTATCGTGTTGCATGCTATCAATTCAATGTAGGCCAGTGTGGCAAGCAGCGTGATAAAGCAGCGTGATAGTGTAGCTTAGTATTGATAGCATGGTGAACCGGATGTTGCCGGTTGCGCAGTGCATTCTGGGATTTGTGAAAGGGGCGAATAGGGTACCAGGTGGAAGAATGGTAGCATCTCAAAAACCACTAACTTTACAGGATGTTCCAAAGCTGCCAAAATACTGGCAATGGACTTCAAGTATATTTAGTGCCTCCCAATTGCATAACAGTGGTGCCACACACACCATTGATGTCAGAGGAAAATGATGACTTTGGTGAGTGGTACAGACATGCCATACTGGACCAGTTAACCTAATGAAGGAGTTAATTGCAATAATATTCTGATATGGCCATGTACATTAAATGAAATATGATTAGTAAAAAACTTGTTCTCAATGTAATTTTGATTTAGACCAATTGTAGAAATATCAGCACAATAAACGTCTACATTATGATTTTGACAAATCTGTGGATTAAATACTTAAGTAAATAAATCAATAGTGTCAATGTCTTTGGGGAACATATAAATATACTCTCTTCCATTTTGTCTCTTGGGGGAGTTGTTGTAACACTATTAGAACTAGCACCACTGTGTGAATTGATTTTAGTCTGGCTAGATCTCACAGTAAGTTATTTATAAAGTGGCCAGTTCACATGTGAGAGCACCAGAGCACCATGGGACATTGACAGAAGGTCCAGAGGTTCCTCTTGGGGCCCTTCCGCAGCTTGTCATTATATCTTATTACTATCTTCTCTCTCCTAATGCAATCTCTCCACTGTCCTGTCCTCAAGTATCACTCTGACTGTTATTACCAAACCACTAGTCACACGGCCAGCCATGATGAGGCACAGGAAGTCATCTTCCTATCATCCCATGATGAGGAACAGAAAGTTCATTGCCTTTTCACCTCTTGGTCTCCAAACTTGTGAGCAAAAATTGCAACGTCTGCATTGTAGAGCACTCTTGATATCTGGATCTAGAGTACTATGACTTATAATGATCGAAACATCTAAACACAGTACTAATTAATATTTTTTTGCTTGATGTCCTACTGTATCTTATAAGATTGATGTCTATTAGCAACACATATCATTTGAGCTGAAGTGATATCAACAAGACTATCCAGCAGCCTGGATACTCTGCCAGGAAAGCTCAGGAAAGACTGCCAACAGGACTGAGTGATGCATGTGCTCTGTCAACATATGTTCAAGATCATTTCATCTATTGTTCTCACCAGCTAGTCTCTGTTTACCTGCACAAACAGTTCCATGGACACTCTCATTGGCTATTCACCAATGTGCATGTACATCTGTATGCTTAACAAACTTTCATTTATTCAAGTAATGGTTCTCAAAGAGATTATGTTTACATTTCCCGACTTACCTCATTCAATCAGCCAAGACAAAGTTTTGCTTCTTTAGTTTAGAACTGGAGATGTGAAAAAATATTTCGATGGACAGCCAAATTGACCACTCGTTTCCTTCAAAAATATCACCAAAATGTCTTTTAACTTAGTCAAACCACATCCAGGACCTAATTAAGGGCACTCAGACACAACGATCTGGAGTAAGACACAGTATGTCTGAGCTTTAAAAGGGGCAATCATGGCCAGGTTGTCTTGTGACAAGAAGGCTGTTGGTTTGATCCCCTTTCGGAACATGACTGAAGTACCTTTGAGTAAGGCATCTAACCCCCAGCTACTCCCTGGCCAACATGGATAGGGGCTGCCCATTGGTTTGGGCACATGTGCTCAATGCCCTCTATTGTGTTCACTAGTGTGTGTGTATGTGTTTCAATGCACAGATGGGTTAAATGCAAAGGTCAAATTATTCTGTGTGAAAGCACATTAGCCAACAATTTTTAACTTTCACTTAAAAAAATATTAACATCCAAAGGCTGTGTCCACCTTCATAGACAACAGCTCTGAGAACTGAGGGTAAGAAATATAGATCTAGATTCAGTTTTAGTGATGCCGACCATTGTAAATATGAAGAATCCAAGATCTGCAGGTACTTTGTGATTTTATGAGTGTATTTGGTAAAGCAGTCTCATCAGAGGTGGGTATACATCATATACCTGCTTATACTAGGCTGACCATACTTTGGTTCTCCAAAAAGAGGACACTTGGGGTAGGATAATGGCCTGGGGCACATGGAGGAGGGGGTTGGGTTCTTGGTGTCACCATGGCAGTATGTATGAGGTAATGGTGTAAATATTAGTGCATCTCCAAAATTCAAATGTAATCCAAAAAGGGTAAACTGTCATATCTTTATATTGTAAAATGTATTCATGACCAGCTGTAGCTCCTGTACATACTAGCAGTAACTGCATCTTCTGTTTTGAAAGGTCTCACAAATTGGTCAGTTAGTTTATCTGACAAGCTCGCTTCCTTAGCTGCAGCTTTCTGTTTTACTGAGTTTATGTGGGCTTTTAGGTCACTAGCATTCACTTTACTTGACACTGACAGCAGGTCATGCATTTGGCTTCCCATTGATCCTGACCAAGATGAAAACAAACATCTTTTCTGAAATTCGTATGTGAATTTACATTTGCATTTGGGCATTATAAGCTGTGCAAGTGCCATATGCTACTATCAAGTACATGCTGCTCTGTCTTTTGGCTGTTGCTGTAGTGCTGAGGGTAATGACTGTGTAACGGTAGGAGCTGAGCAGGAGGAGAGGATGCAGAGTTGGTTGTCCAAATGAGAAGCTTTTATTATAACACAAACAAAACTCAAATTTTTGGTGATTTTGAAATTCTGGCCAGATGCATTATTTTAGGTCCCAAAAAGAGGAGCCGTCCAGGAAGATAAGGAAATACGGTCAATCTAGATTATGTGCTTCTCTACACTGAAAACGGATTATTATTACTATTACTATTACTATTATTATTATTAACGTTACACTTATATAGCACCTTTCTCAAACCCAAGGACGCTTTACAATCAATACACTCCAGTTACACAAACACCGGCGAGAAGCAGCAGCTAGTCGTGCACAGTGTACTCTCAACCAGAAGCGACCATCCACCTGGAGGACTGCATCAAGCACTAGAGATCACCCAGGACAGAGTGCCAACCACAAATTCATACAATACATACATTCATACACAGACACCAGGGTAATTTTTTGAGTATTCAATTCACCTGATCTCCATGTGTTTGGACTGCGGGAAACCGAAGTTCCCAGAGGAAACCCACGCAGACACGGGGAGAACATGGATGGGGGCTTGAACCCAAGACCTCAGCGCTGAGAGGCAAACATGCTAACCACTAAGCCACCGTGTCTCCTCAAATAAATTGTAATAAATTCTACAACCAGGTGTGGATCATCTTTGACTCACCCTCATACATTTTTGAGTCTGCCTACAGAAGAAATGTTGAACAGCTGGTGTCCTGGCGTAGCTACCACCACCTGATTCTGAATACCCACTGTAGAGAACATGGTGGGTCATGTCTTCCTTAGTGCCCTTAGTGACTCTGTGGTTTCCACTGTGCTTGCACTGTCAATCAAGTTTCTTGGTACCACTGTATGCAGGGATCTGAAGTAGGAAGGGCATATGGTCTCCAATGTCAAGAGAGCACAATAGAATATTCCTTCTGCAGCAGATAAAGATGAATTCAACCTTCTCCAGGACTTGATGATCTCCCTCTACACAGTGATCACTCAGCCCATCCTCACCTCATCAGTAACCATCATCTGATTGGAATCCTCCACCTCACAGGAATGAGCCAGTGGCAGAAACAGTGGACAATGTACAGTAGTCTGGTAACCCTTCAGGACATCTACAAAAGCAGAGCCACAAAGCACATTGGCAAGATTATAACTGACCTCTCTCACCTTGGACATCACCTGTTCCAACCATTTCCCTCTGGTAGAAGACTCAGAGTCATCAAAACCAGTGGCCAGACATGCCAACTGGGGTTTTCCCCAGAGCTTATGGCTGCTGCTGAATCTTATAAGTATTTCTTACTTTGATCCAGCTTCTGGACAGTTTCACATCTTTTCTTCAAATAAATGTTCACAAGAAATCTCATATTCATACTACGGCCTCTTTCTGTATTAATTCTGTAATTTCTATTTATTTTATTATTGTTTTATTATTGTCTTAGTTAAATGTCTATTTTTAATCATTTGTTATGGTCTGTGTGCTTGTCTAGTCTGTTTAGTATGATATGTGTCATACTTTAGAGTCTTTGCCTCTGGCTTGCTCATGGGAGTTATGGGTACAGCTACTTTTTGTAAAGCTGATTCCATACAGCTGCTTTGTGACAACACTAGTTGTAAAAAGTGCAATACAAATAAATTGGAATTGAATTGAACTAAATCCTACATTTTTGCACACCAAGATGGTTTTTGATGATAGCATGAATCACAAATAGTGAAAGGTGTGCAGTTTTGTGGATGGAAAGAGAACCCATATATTACAGTAAGCATTTTGCAAGTTGATAACAATAGATATTTAAAAAGAAAAAGAGCAGCAACACATTTTTGTAACTGTGAGAAACTCATACATAGATGAACTTTGGTGCAAGTGGCTAGTGAGTGTTATAGTCAGTCTATTCTGGTGTGCATGTAAACATGTAGCTTCTACACAGCTCTTAAAATGTCATAGTATAGATTAATTTCTTAGACAGACTGAGAACTCAACCAGGCTACTCTATGTATATACTCTATGGAGTTACTATGTAGTGGCATGCAAAGTTCAGGCACCTCCAGTCAATATTTTCAGTTATTGTGAATAGCAAGTTAATAACAGATTACCTAATTTTTAAAAGGTGTAAAGTTAAAGAAGACACTTCTTTTACATATTTTATTTACATAAATTACATACTTAATTCCAATATAACATTTTTATGTGAATCTTTTATCATTTTAAGAAAATCAAAAATCAAAAGGGGCTATATCTAACTTTTAAATCACACTTTTTGTAGCCAGTAGCCAATCTTTTAATTCTTGTTTTGGGGGGGTTTTGCTCTGATATTCTGTCTTGCATGCACTGCTCTTCTGAATTCAATTCACAAATTCTGATGATATTTAAGATGTGGAACTTTGAGGACCATGGCAAAACTTTCAGCTGCTTTTCTCCAAACACTGCAGCCAGAAGACTGATATATCAGGCATGTTTAAATGCTCCCTTTCAAACATATGATACTGAATTTTGTGGTGATGATGCAGGAAAGTTTTCTTCTGATGGCTCTTCCATGAAGGTCATATTTATACAGGTGCCTATCCAGAGTCTGCTAATTTTTTCTGAATGTTTTTTGTAGTTAAACAGGGTTTTTAATTTGCCTTTCTTGCTACCCTATAAGCAGTTCTGTCTTCCTGAGGTCTTAAAGACCACAGCAAGACCTCCAAAATTTCTTGTAAAGGCCATTTCTAAATTACATTACAAACTCAGGAAACTGCTACCTGGATATGTGTTGGTACCTTCTTTTTGCCTTCTCCTGCTTTGTGGGCATCAATTATTTTTTATTTAAAGTTCTAGTAACTGTTTAGTACAGCCCATGGCTGATGATTGTAGGGGCAAGTTTTGAAGAGTCAGAGAATTTATAAAGCTTTGAAATTTGCATTACCTGGCATTTCCTAATGATGACTGGTGAATAGCTCTAACAAGCTAATTAAAGTCTGAGACCTTTGTATAAGTTAATCGGAGAACACTTGGGATGACTTTCACAATTTGTACAAAATAGAAATAATACATTAATCTTGCACAAAATGCAAAATAAGAATGATTTTTAGAAATCAAAAGAGTGAACTTTAACTTTATGTCTTTTAGAGGTAAGTTCATCTTCCACTCATAGCAGCTCACAATGAGAGAAATTTTGACTGGCAGTGCCCCCGTTTGCATGTCACCATATGATTTCTGACACTCTTTGTCTTTTTACCCCTGCCACCTTCCTCTTGAACTACATTTTAACTGCCCTTTTTATTTCAGTCATTCTGCATGTGGAGATGTCTAAACCATGCTTTAGTCAGGCTGGAACTGAGGATCATTGACAGTCTGGGTTTGGCATACTGTACTGAGAGATAAATTTGGCACATAAACTGTACTGTTTATTAATGTGCATGGCCCGTGTTAAATAAAACAGAGCAAGATACAAAAGTCATGTTTGGCTACTTTTCCAGGATGAGCTGACAGAATGCCAGGCCCTGCAGGAATAACTGCTTTACTGTTCCACAAGAAGCTCTGATCTGCTGACAGACTGACACACACTCTCCTGTCCCAGAAACACAGGGGACAAAGAATAACAAGGGCTCTCTTTTCTCAAGAACGTGTGTCTGTGTTTTGTTTATGTGTGTGTAAGCTTTAACAAGCGTCACTATCAACAGGCCAAACTGCAGTGTGTTTCCTACAATGTAGTGAATGTGACCATAAACAGCTCAGCTTGCATGAGAATAATAAAAACCACGGCACTGTGCTAAATATTGATCTTAAATCTGCTTTCTCATAAAGAAATAGCACTTCTCATATACTGTGCTACAGCGAAATGGAATAAACTACTGTTTAAAAGTTTAGAATCACTGTTTTCAATAACACAAACTCTTTATTTTCCACAGACACAAGTATAAAGTTATTGGAATATGATGCTATCACTAATGCAACTTTTACAGTAAGCTGGAAATAATTTGAAGAAAACTGGAAAAAGGAAAAGGGCCATTTATTTCTCATATTATCCACTTTTTATGTATTTGTACCAAAACAATCATAAGCCATCATTTGTTAATCACTTTTTGAGCTCATTTTAGTTTAAATAGTTTGCTTCTGCTACTGTGCCTTTAAAGTAAGATGTGCAAAAATAAATCTGCTCTGATTGGCTACTGTAATTTCATTCAACCAGCAGCCAATATTAAAACATACAATTTCCGTGTGAATGGGCGGGGCTAAATTGTGGTACATTGAAAAAAACTCGTCTGGAATATGATTAAGAGATAAAATAGATGATAAAAATCAATCAAAAAAACTGAACGTTCTGAAAAAGGGAGTGGTGGCACATTTCCCTTGTTTCTCTTTGTGTAAATCTAGCCAATGTTCTGCCCAGTAGACTTAAACAACGTCACACTCTTCTCATCCAATCACCAAACACCACCAATAAAACAGGCCAACTCACCCACTCTGTTGACTACAGGTTCACAATCAAAATTTCCCCTCCTTCCTCCCCACCACCACCAGTTTGGTCCTGTCCAGTTGTCCAGGGATAGGCTCCGCCGCCGAATGCTTCGCCTGCAGGATATGCAAAAATCAGATCACCGCTTGACGTGGACTCCCGATGGGGCCTACACCAATTATTGTCTTCACACTAAAGGCTATATACAGTATATTTATTATGTTTATTAATCACACCAATTATTCATTGCAATCGATTACAGAAATTGTCACAAATTAATAAATGCTTTTCATTTTGAGCTCATGTACTCTGAGACTTCCTGGCAGAACTTTTACAAATGTCAGACCATAAACAAGCTTAATTTGTGATAGAAACCATCTCTTTCTGCAAATCACTTGATACTGGAAAACACTTCTCTAGCATGCCCTATTCAGTCCGTTTATGTCTGTCTGGTTCTTAATGGAGATTCTAGCTGGTGTGGTTAAGCTCTTTCTCACAAAATCTCTCTGGTCAGTAGCCAGTTGAGGAACATTGCAAAATTTAAGTGCTTCAGGTGCTCCTTGGTTGGCTGCACTAAACAAAGAGGACTTTGTGATGCCATGTCTTAATCCTCTCTGGCTAGAATCTCCACCAAGAATCACTCACACATCAACTAACTTTATTGCCTTGTTTGCAATAAAGATATGCACCACTGTTGTGTAGTATAAAGAAAAATATAATAATCATTATTATTAAAGAAGAAGAACAAGAAGAACAAGAACTGATATAACAATATTCATATTTCAACTATATCATATTTGTGCGTCTGGGGACCCAGCAATATTTGGCAGAAAAATGTATGTACAGCAAAACATTGGGTTTGAAATATTTATTTACCAGAAGGCACAATAGAAGCAATATTTTGCCACAGAGAAAATCCTCTTAAACTCAGATTGGATTAGTTTATCAGGAAGACATCTGTAATGAAACATTTGCATCTCCTCAGTGACAAAAATGGCAATAAAATTCCTGCAGAACTGGCAAGTTTGTAGTTTTGCATTTTACACAAACCCAAATAATGCTCTCCAAGGGGTGGATCTATCGTGGATATGAATGCAAAGAGACCAAATACTGCAGCAGTGGTCCAAAACCTTACTTTTTCCAGTGGTATGTGACACCTCCCTGGAAAGTCACAAAGATATGTGTCCTGACGGGACTAAAGTCATCAGATGAGTCTTGAGTTTGGTGAAAAATATTAGGTAATTCAGTCTATATTTCTCTCAGGGGAGGAGGAAGAAGAACATAGAAATGTCTGATTCAGATTCAAATCAAATGAAGAGGAGCTCCTGTAAAAGAAGAAATAACCTCAGGACTTGCTGAACATTTCAAAAGTCTCCAATGGCTTAAAACACATAAAGCCTGAAGATTAGATTAGATTATTGTTTAGGGTAAATATATGTCTGTTTATGTAAGCCCAACTTCAAGATAGTGTGTGTGTGTGTGTGTTTAGCTCAGTGGGAGTTCTCTTGTAGTATCTCTTTGTTCAGTGTTAGAGTGGAGTTTACAATGCAGTTTAATCTGTGTGTTCACAGGATGAGCTGCTATGTGTAAATTCCACATTCAACACTAATCTCTGATAGTGCAGGTGTTCCTTCACCTGACACTCACACAGAGAGAGAGAGAGAGAGAGAGAGAGAGAGAGAGAGAGAGAGAGAGAGAGAGAGAGAGAGAGAGAGAGAGACATAAGGTGGTGACGACAAAGAAACGTTTAAGAGGAAGAGAGAGAGAGAGAGAGAGAGAGAGAGAGAGAGAGAGGAATTTGTACGTTCCTCTGTTTACAAAACAGGTCTCTCGAATATATGTACTTCCTGTTCCTTTTTATATTAGTCACAATTGGACACTTTTATTAAAACAGTGTAGTATTGGTTACATTCGTTTAAGGAAGAACGTGTGTGTCTGGAAAAAATCATAAGGTGGTGACGACAAAGAAACGTTTAAGAGAAAGAGAGAGAGAGAGAGAGAGAGAGAGAGAGAGAGAGAGAGAGAGAGAGAGAGAGAGACAGACGACAAAGAAACGTTTAAGAGGAAGAGAGAGAGAGAGAGAGAGAGAGAGAGAGAGAGAGAGAGAGAGAGAG
>BRDA01030846.1:0-13482 GCA_036984385.1 Crenuchus spilurus | reverse complement strand
TGTGTGTGTGTGTGTGTTTAGCTCAGTGGGAGTTCTCTTGTAGTATCTCTTTGTTCAGTGTTAGAGTGGAGTTTACAATGCAGTTTAATCTGTGTGTTCACAGGATGAGCTGCTATGTGTAAATTCCACATTCAACACTAATCTCTGATAGTGCAGGTGTTCCTTCACCTGACACTCACACAGAGAGAGAGAGAGAGAGAGAGAGAGAGAGAGAGAGAGAGAGAGAGAGAGAGAGAGAAAGAGAATTTGCAAAGAAACAGCAGTGGTGGAATACTAAAAAAGGTCTGTGTGTGCAAGAAGGAATTTGCTTACATTGGTTATGATGTGACAAAATTATTTTCACAGGTTAACACTGATTATATTTTTCCTTGTCCTTCATGTATATAAGCTCTCTGGACAAAACATTTGTCTCCTTGCATGTTTAAGGTAACTTGCAGATGGTGTTGCATGAGAATGATTATGCAAGAGGGGTGTACAACAGGATTCATAGATTGAGAAGACGTGGTCAGTGAATGTCATGTTTTTTTTGACCCAGTCACCACTATGGATTATTAGCCAATCAACCCACCCAATTGCTAGGACTATCCCAATCACTTGTAATGTACCAGACTCTAGGAGGGTGAACACTAGCACAGGCCTCCTTCAATGCTGCCTATACAGGGGTTAGACAATGAAACTGAAAAACCTGGTTTTAGACCACAATAATTTATTAGTAGGTGTAGGGCCTCCTTTTGCAGCCAATACAGTGTCAATTTGTCTTGGGAATGACATATACAAGTCCTGCACAGGGGTCAGAGGGATTTTAAGCCATTCTTCTTGCAGGATAGAGGCCAGGTCACTACGTGATGCTGGTGGAGGAAACCGTTTCCTCACTCGCTCCTCCAAAACACCCCAAAGTGGCTCAATAATATTTAGACACAAAGACTTGCTGTCTTGGTCACAGATGTGCCAGCAAGACGTGCACCAACAATTTGTCCTCTTTTGAACTCTGGTATGTCACCATAATGTTGTGTGCATTGCAATATACTATATAAGTGTGCTCTTACCTGCTAACTGAACCTTCACACTCTGCTCTTACTGGTGCAATGTGACATTAATGAAGATTGGCCACCAGACTGGTCCAATTTAGCCACCCACATTAAAATGACAGGTGTTTCAGTTTCATTGTCCAACCCCTGTACATCGTTGTTGGGCAGTCAACGCACTTAGAGTTCCAACAAAATTCTGAACTAACACTCTACAGGGAACTGTATACCATCAACATTAAAGCAATTTAGCACACGAGGCTTTTGGCCATCTATGGTGCCGGCCATAATTGAGATGACAATTTCCTGTAGACTAGAATTTTTGTCACAGCTGGTAGACCTATATGATCATATGCTTCAATACACCTGCAAACTCAACTACTTCCTTCACACTATGGCTTTTTGTGTATGTAATCACTCCTTTTTGACAATCGTTAACATTCACTGCACTGTACCACCCCTTCTCAATCTATCAATCCATACCCCACAGGTATTTATAGCCCAATCATCCTCATGCAACACCATCTGCAGGAGCCGGAAATTACTACCACCTTATACACACAGGGTGACTAATTTTTTGTCCAGGGACCAGAACTTATATGTGCATCGTATATATGAAATAATAATTTATTATTATAAAATTACATGCTAATGGATGCCCAGATTAAACAGCTTTTCTGTTTCTTTTTATTATTTCATTTACACACTACAATAGAGTACCTTTAGAGATTAAGCCAATAAATGTAGCAAACATGAAAGAGAGAACAGATCCTTGGGCCTCTTTTTGATCTACGTTCATACTTTTTTGGCCTGTTTAAGGAATATGTGAGAGTTCAAACTGTTGTTACAATGATGTTTTTCTAAGACATTCAGGTTTGTTTGTGTTCTGGGAGTTCAGCGTGGGAGTTCAACCCAGAATGCAATGCAGGGTTCAATCCGGAGGAGTCCTACAGCTGCTTGTTCAAGGTACTTAAAGCAGGATTTCTCATTAATATATGCTAAAACATTGAGGAGAAATGAATATCATTTAACAGACATAAGCTAAACTCATCAATATTTATATTATTTGTCATAGAATAGTGCAAAATGTACAGACTTAGAAATAAAACAGCCTAATGGTTTTCTATAGCAACTTCTTAGAAGAACCACCTTTGGTTCTTGCAATACTTATAAAGACTGTGAACCTTCACATATGTGAAGACATTAAAATGAGCTTCTTTACACTCATTACCCATTTTATCAGCACCACTGACCATATATGTAAGTGTCTCTGTATACTTTATTAGCCTCCTTTCACTCTGGGATGATCAGGACCCCCACAGAGTAGTATTACTTGAGTGGTGGATCATTCTCAGCACTTCAGTGACACTGATGTGGTGGTGGTGTGTTAGTGTTTTGTATTGGTATGAGTGTATCAGACACAGCAGAGATGCTAATGTTTTTAAACACCTCACAGGGGTGATAACAGAGCCAAAATGAAAATGGTAGGTCCAGGGCAACGCCCTCGTAGGGGGTCATAGGTGGGCGAAGCATACTTCCGTTTTCATATTGATTTTGACTAGATTTCACATAATAATACAACAAAGAAAATGCCAAAAAGGTACCTGGACAATCAAGTTTTTAATGAAAACAGATCAGTCCCAGCAGCAGCTCTGTACATGGCCAATATATAAAGTGAAGAGAAGACAGAAGAACGGAAGAGGGTGGGGGATGCATCCATGTCAAAATTGTCATTGAGTGTGTCAAAATTATTTGATGTCTCAACACGTCTTACACAATCTGTTTGGTTGATGCTGATTTTAATTTTGGTCAAATCACGACACAGCTGACATGGATGCTTGTTTCTCTACTCAGAAACAAAACCTATTCCAACTACATAGATACTAACTACCGGGAATTTACCTATTTAAACAGCTGTCACTTCCATCAAGTTTGGCGTAGAAAAATCATATCTTCTCATTTATTTTGCGTTGTTTTGAATGTTTTCTCAGCTCACTTCTTTTGGCGCTTCTGTGCACGGTCGCTTACGTGTTCAAGAAAATAATAAACCTTCGTATGATTACGGAGATTTCCAACCTCTCGCGGTTGGTTTGTACCCAAACAGTTTCATCCCTTACTCTATTTTATCTCGAGAAAGGTTTGGATTTTCATCATTCTAAAACATATTTGGGATATCAAAATCTGGAATTCCGGATATTTCCGGAATTTTATCACCCCAGACCTCAGTGTCACTGCTGGAGAGATTAGACCACCAACAGTGTTCTGTGGGCAGCATCTTGAAAGACACATGAGCTACTGTCTCTGTCTTACATCTGCAAGGTGGACCAACATGGTGTGGTTTAGATAAGTGGGTGAGCGGACACTAAACTCCAGTTTTGTGTGTCCGCTTGTACCATCACTACACACACTAACAAATCACCACCACATGAGTGTCACTGCAGTGCTGAGAATGATCCACCACTCAAATAACTACAGCAGTGGTCCTGTGGGCTTTGGAGAACAAAGTAAAGGCAGCAAATTGTAGAACTACAAAGTGCAGCTATAAGGTCAGGGGAGATGATAAAATGGACAATGAGTGTAGTGTACTGATGTGGTGGTGGCATGCTAATATGTTCTGAATGTCCCAAACCAAGAACCTTCTTTTTAAGTGTGTAAGACTATTGTTAAATGTATGTGAGATGTTTTTCCTCAGGTCCTATCTGCCCCATCCATGAAGTTCTTTTACTATAGACATACTAACTTCTGCTATCCTTGGCCACACAATCTATAAATCTTTAATCAATATATATGTATATGCATTTTAGCAATGATAATTCACTTATAGAATATGTAAAAGAATATATAATAACTCACTAAAGTATTCACTTTGTAGTTGCTAGATCATCTTTGTGAAATGTAAATGAGGCTGGGTTTTAGTTCTTATTGTAATCTACTATTATTTTGCCCTAATTCACACTTGCACTTTGCTTGATCAGTCTAGGATAAGACTCATCTCTTTTAAGTTATAAATCCTTTCATGTACCCATTGTGCTTTCCTTAAGTTTTCTTTTTACTGTTTCCATGTTTTCGGAAGTCTCTGTGGATACTGAGATAGTGAATATAAGACATAATAAGCTAAAGTGCTCGTGCTCCAGCACAGACAACTTTTCAGACAATAAAGGCTTTATGCCTAAGGTCAAACCACAGCTGTCAAAATGAAACCTCCTCCAAAAACACGCTTTTAATGCGGAAATTCATTCAACATTTTCTTCATATGCTAGAGTACATGTTCTGAAATGTGTTCTCATTTATTCAAAACTATAAAAACAAATTCAGAAACAAACTAAAATTACCAAGTGCATCTCTTTCAGTGAAAGTCAAAAGGATATGAACTTTGTTCTAAACCAAATACAGCTTTGAAAGCACCCAATAATACATCAGATTCAGACACTATGATTATCATCTAAACACTAGTGTAATTAGTTCACAACACTTTCAGTAAAGATCTAATGAATCAGTAACCACTCAACAAGGAAAACCAATATGCATGTAAGTAAAAAAAAAAGAGTGCTGATGAAACATGAGCAAAATCCACATCTGGCGTCTTCACATCATCTCACTGACGTCTTGTAGAATATATTCAGATGAAAACAGTGTTATTCTGCTTTAGAATTCTGGCTCTGAGCTGGAGGCAAAGCACATCATTGACATCACCAGTCAAAAGTTTAGACTCTTTGCATTGATGCACCTTACACACTCATCAGAAGCTTGAGATGCTATCTAACATGACCGAAACATATACATACACCTTGTATCATCACTCATTGCACATTTGTTTCAGCCCCACTGATCATACAGGTGCACTTTTTAGTTCTGCAGTTACAGACTGTAGTTCATCTGTTTCTCTGTATACTTTGCTAGCCTGCTGTTCTTCAATGGTCAGGGCCACCACAGAGCAGGTCATTTTTGGTTGATTGATCACTCTCAGCTCAGCAGTGACACTAATGTGGTGGTGTGAGTACTGATGGTATGAGCCGGATATTTTTAACATCAATGTCCAATCTGTAAAACATACCAATCTTGTTGATTCACATTGTAGATGTAAAGTCAGAGACAGTAGCTCATCTGTTTGTTTTTGTCATCCTCTAGTCCTTCATTTGTGGTCACAGGACACTGCCCAGGACACTGTTTGCTGGATATTTTTGGTCTTTGGATTATTCTTAGTCCAACAGCAACACTGAAGTGTTTTAAATCATCGGCTGCTCTAATGTGCCTGATCCACTTGTACCAGCACACCACACACTAAAACACCACCACCACATCAGTGTCAATGTGGCTGAGAATGATCCACCACTCAAATAATACCTGCTCTGTGCTGGTCCTGACCTTTGAACAATAGAGAGAAATGAAGCTAACAAAGTATACAGAGATGCATTTACATTTGAGGCATTTAGCAGATGCTTTTAATCCAAAGTGACTTCCAATTGGGGGTTAGGTGCCTTGCTCAATGGCACTTCAGTTGTGACCTGCCCAGGGATCGAACCGGTAACCTTCAGGTCACCAGACCAGATCCTTAAACACTACGCCACGGCTGCCTCCGTGCAGCAGATGGACTACAGTCTGTAAATGTAGAACTAAATATTACATCTACAGCACTACAGTTAAACTTTTGGAGACCTTCTTTACATTCAGTGGTTTTTCATTATTTAAAAATGTTCTGCATTGTAGATGAATACTAAAGTCATCCAAACTATGAAGAAACACATATTAAATAATTTACTAAACAGTGTTAAACAAACCAGAATATGTTTTATATTTTACATTCTTCAAAGTAGGCACGTCTTACTTAGATGGCAGCTTTCTTGGCATTTTCTCAGTCAGCTTTATGAGGTAGTCACCTGGAATGGCTTTCAGTTAACAGCTGTGTCTTGTCGAGTTCATGACTTGCATTTCTTGCCTCTTAATGTGTTTGAGACCATCAGTTGTGTGTCTACTTTGAAGAATCTAAAATCTAAAACCTATTTTTTTACTTTTGACTCATACTGTATATGGTCAGTGGAGCTGATAGATAAAGAGATTTTAATGTTACAGCTGATCAGAGTTTGTTGTTGCTAAAAATAGTTTTGTACTTGCCTTAGAAATGCAATTTACTTTTGCAGTAACATCAACATGTTGCTAAAGTCAGACAAAACACAAAAAAATTGTCCAAACTTTTGACTGGTACACTATCAGAATAAAAAGTACTGCTTAACATGTCTAGTCCTCCAGAGTTCAAAGAATGTACCCTAAAATGTCATGTGTTTGAAAGCATATCAGTGTAATTTTATTGATGAAAGAATATAATATAAATATTCTACTTTTTTAATACATATATTTAAGGGTGCAACGTAACTAATTTTTTCATTTATTACTGATACGAACGGACTGTACAATATGTAGAAAATCAGTAAAAATATTTTAGCACTGGCATTAGCACAAGTGATTTGTATGTCTGAAACCTTTTCTACATCTGCTCTACAGAATGGAGGGTTTGTCTGTGTTTACACTGATCTCATGTCAGTCATTTCATAAGACTTTCCTCAGCTTCTTATTACTCCACTCCCATCTCCATCTGCTCAGCTTAGACAACATGGCAGAAGCCAATAAGCACTTTGCACAGCAGGTACTTATACTGTGGGTGAAAAAGCACACTGTGCTGGCAAAACACATAACAATGAGAAATGTACCAAAACAAAAATGAACATCAGAAAAAAACACATTTTCAATATCAAAAAGTGAATTCTAGCTAAATCTGCTAACTATAATATTAGATAAAATTATTATACGCAAAGGGGAACAAGCTGGATGGAGAATTAGAAAATAACAACATTGGAATTAAAAAAGTAACCACAGAATAAATAATATATAAATTTCTTTATTTCATTATCACAACATAATAGAATAATATTATTGAGGTTTTGAGAAAGCAAGAGTTGTTTTCCCAAAATAACATGTTAATTTTATTAGTCTGACTGAGATCTCAAATAATTTATTTATAATTATATAATTATAATGATTAATGTATTTATTATAACAAACACTGTTTCCGTGAGATAAGTGAAATAATTTGATGGGTTTTTTTTATGTTTTATAACTTGCAATCTACCTAGCATGACAACTCTGCATGCTTTTTTGGTAATCTGGATTTTTTTAAAGTGATATTACTGAGAATGAGATAAAGCTGTCATTATCTCAAGAAAATAAAGTTTTTAAATAATAAATTCTGTTATCTTGAGAAAACAATGTTCTGTCATGATACTTAAAAAAATATTTAAGACCTTGATAAAACCAATAAAATTAACTTTCAGGGCTTCTATATGCAATGTCAAATGTTCTCAGCAGAACACAGTTACTGTTAGCATACCAACACAGGTTTTGTCACAAGCAACCTTAGCACAATGTCATTTGAAGAAAGTTTGTACCCTTAATTAACAAGCTACCATATCTCTTGACAGTGAAGTCATGAAAATCCCAACACCCCAATTTAGTGCAAAGTAACTCAACAAAACAATTTTAATACCCTTGATTTCAGAAGAAACAATGAATGAGCAGATGTTCCATGTTACTTTTGCCCATATAGTGTATATACTTACACATATACTTCAACTTATCTCAATATATTTACTTACATTTTTATTCTGTTGACAGCTATTTTTTCATTATATGAGAAATTAAATAATGTAATTAAGTAATGTGATTACTTCAAAAGATACAATTTGTAAAAGTTTTCTGGAGAGTCAACTCTAGATACATCACAGATGCTTAACATACATTCAAGTAAGTGTCCATAAATGTTTATTAAATTTACTTTAATTACAATTAACTCTAAACCTGGCCACAACATCAACCTTAAACTCAAGCCAAAATCTAATCATAACCATAAATCTAGTCCTTAACCTAAGCCTAGGCATAATCCTAAACCTAAGCCTAGTACTGCTGAGAATCAAATGCATTTTATGAGATTGATATTGATATATTTAAGAGTTTGTTAATAATCTGAATGTATGTATGTGATCTATGAGCAAACAAATAATGCATTTCAAGTCTGAACAATCTTTGAACACTTGCAGTAGTCTGAATAATATTAGTTGGTGTTTTACAGGGAAGTGCACTGTTATTAAGGGATAGCCTCAGGACAAAAGTTCATACACAAGCATGGATGGCCTTTCTGATATCATTTCGGCTCCTGTGATGTGTTAAGATATAACATAATGCAAACAATTTCTTTGGCTCTAATGTAAAGATAATTATTTAAATGCCAATGCACTTAAAATGTAAGGCATAATAAGCTGAAGCACTCTACTACTACAGTGCAGACAACTTTTTCATACAATTAAGGCATTAGGCCGGCAGTCAAACCACAGCTGTCATAATGAAACATTCTCTATTTAAAACCCATTGCGTTTAATGCAGGAATTCATTCAGTACAGTATTAATAACTGAAGCTAACTACTTACACAAATGTCTTCTTCTCAATGACTGCACTAGATAGTTGTTCATTTCTTTTTATGATCTGCATTTGGAGTAAATTATTTCACAATTCGCCAGGAATTTGAATTCCTTTATCAAGAGTGCTTAGAAACAAGGACTCCTGAGTGACTACGAGGTCAGACAAGGCCATGGCCTTTCTCTTCCACAGCAGTCAAAAGACTAGAGAGATGATTTCCTCTTCCTCAACACAAGCTGACTGTGTTAGTAGTGTGATAATAACAGTCATGATGACACTTGAGAACAGGTCAGCACTAAGAGATTGTATTAAGAGATATTAGAGAACAGTAATAAGACATAATGACAGGCTGGGGAGGAGATCTGAGACAAACCTCAGGAACCTCCAGTCAACATACCATCTGGCATCTGCACTTATCAGCTACACTTATAAAAATAAATGGTTGTGTTAAGTGTTAAAATAAAGTGTTAAGTCCTAGTGTTAAAGGAACCTGTTCCTGCTCTCTAAGCAAACAGCCACAAATGTTATATAAACAGTGAGCCAATGAGAAAGAACCATCCTAACAAAGTGCAGCTCAGCTGGAAACAAACTGAACAACGTAGGGAATACAAATGTTATCTATAGTGACAAATACTCAGTATAATACTTGTGTAAATAAAGGACTCGGTTTGATCTAATAGCATCTACTGAACCTGGCTGATTGTAAAGGAACTCCATCGTCCCCCAGAGGAAAGAAAAATAAAAGATCTGCTTTATATCTTTATGTCATTTGTCCTACACAAAAATGAGATCAGATGGAAACACAGCTTTAGTTTAAGTCTCCTGCTGCTCAGATATTTCTCCTGAGAAAACGATCTTAGTAACCTTATTTGTTTTCTTTTGATTTTTAGCACAGATCTCAGTAAAGTCTCACACTGTGCTCAGATTTGCCAACAAACGTTTACTACAAAAAGTAGTATGATATATGAATATGAACATTTCACTCATTACTCAGTCTTCTCAGTTTTGATGCTGTGAATAACTACTATAATGATTGTCTGGACCAAATTTTATTGTATTTATTTTGGGAGAATTAAATCTACTGAGTCATCAGACCAATAATTGAGCAATAAAAGCATTTCAACAGAACCAATTCAAACGTTTTCAAACATTAAACAAAACTTGAATAATACTAAAAGCTAGAAAGCTAGCTATAAAAGAAGCTTTGTTTTATTTGTTAACAAGCTCCCTGCACAAAACATTAGTCACCTTGCATTTTAAAGGAGGCACATGGTGATGCATGAGGATGTTTAAGCTATGAATACCTGTGGGGTGTGCAACAGGATTTATAGAGTTAGTAAAGGTGGTGCACTGCAGTGACTGCCAAACAACAGTGGCAGTTTCTGATATGGGCAATATGGGCAGCTGCCCAAGTTGGCATCTCAACAAGGGCAGCATGAGCCCCCGGCCCTGCACCCGGACTAACCCCCCCAAAAAATAAAGCCTGTCTAGCCTACATACTGTATTAGTTTCCTATCACCCACTTTCAGGGACTGGGCACTGTCCAACTAAATGATCTAAATGTCATGGCGGAGCATGTCCATGCACAAACAATAGTAATTATTGAGGCAGTGGAGCACTGAAGCACTGAGCACTGTGTGTTGTTCACACAGGGCACCAAACAGGCTAGGACTGCCCCTGCCAGTCAATGTGTCGAAGTGGGTCAAAAATTAGATGATAATGATTGGTAAAAAGGAGAGATTGCATTTGGGCGCCAAAGGCCGTAGTGTGAAGGGAGTAGCTGAATTTGAAGGTGTATTGAAGTGTACGGTCATACAGGTCTACGAGCACTGGAAAAAATCCCAGCATACAAGAAATATCCATCTGAATTATGGCTGCAAGACAAAACGGCTGGCCAGGGACCACTGATGGGTTTCATGACTTGTTAATGAAAATCACTTCCAGGCAAGAATTGCTTCTAGTAGTCAATGGAGGTCCTTTTCTGAAAGAACACTCCAGTGAGCTGCATACCATTTTTGCCAATGCTTGTAGACATATGACTATACGCTTCAATACACCTGCAAATTCAACTTCCTTCACACTATGACCTTCAAATTCAATCATTTTTTTGATTCATCATTAACACCTGCTTTGTGACATATTTTCCTTTCATTGAACAAGACATTCACTACACTGTACCACCACTTCTCAATCTATAAATCCCAATACACACCCTGCTGGAAT
This sequence comes from Crenuchus spilurus, assembly GCA_036984385.1. Classification (NCBI taxonomy): domain Eukaryota; kingdom Metazoa; phylum Chordata; class Actinopteri; order Characiformes; family Crenuchidae; genus Crenuchus; species Crenuchus spilurus. The sequence continues at coordinate 2,769 of BRDA01030846.1, read as the reverse complement.
TTATAGCCTAATCATCCTTGTGTAACACCATTTGCAGGAGCCTTTACTATCACCTTAAACATGCAAGGTCACTAATTATTTGTCCAGGGAGCTTATCTAATACTGATACATAGAATAAATTTTAAGTTCTGTACAACATTTTTTTACAATGATGAGTTAGAAAGTAATTAAATAGCACAAATGTTTGAGGATGCTCCTGTGTCTTCTCCAACAGTCCACTACCACATTATTATAACTGACATGTTTAAGCGTGAAGAGCTTTCTACAGTGGTGCTTGAAAGTTTGTGAACCCTTTAGAATTTTCTATATTTCTGCATAAATATGACCTAAAACATCATCAGATTTTCACACAAGTCCTAAAAGTAGATAGAGAAAGCCCCAAAATATTATTCTTAGTCATTTATTTATTAAGGAAAATGATCCAATATGACATATTTGTGAGTAGCAAAAGTATGTGAGCCTTTGCTTTCAGTATCTGGTGAGCCCCCCATTTGCAGCAATAACTGCAACTAAACGTTTCCGATAACTGTTCTTTAACCATTCTTTAGTAGAACAACTTGTGTGCTTAGGGTCACTGTCTTTCTGCATGACCCACATTGAGATTTAGGTCATGGACAGATGTCTTTAAATTTTCCCTCAGAATTATCTGATATAGAATGATCAGAATTCATTGTTCCATCAATGATGGCAAGCTGTCATGTCCCAGATGCAGCAAAACAGGCCCAAACCATGATACTATCATCACGTTTCACAGATGGGATAAGGTTCTTATGATGGAATACAGTGTTTTTCTTTTTCCCAAACTTCATTCATTCATTCATTATCACACCCGCTTAATCCTTATCAGGGTCGCGGTTAGTCCCCTACCCCCTCACTGGGCGCAGGGCAGGACATTACACCATTCAACTAAGCCCAGGACAGGGCGCCAGTCCATCGCTGGGTGACACACACACACACACACACAATTTTTAGTGTACCCAATTCACCTGACCTCCATGTTTTTGGACTGTGGGAGGAAACCGGAGACCCCGGAGGAAACCCACGCAGACACGGGGAGAACATGGAAACTCCGCTCAGATGGGGAATCGAACCCAAGACCCCAGCGCTGAGAGGCGAACGTGCTAAACACTAAGCCACCATGCCGCCCTTTTCCCAAACTTAACACTTTTAATTTAAACCAAAAAGTAATATTTTGGTCTCATCCGTCCACAAAACAATCTTCCAGTAGCCTTCTGGCTTGTCCTCTGGATCTTTAGCAAACTGCAGATGAACAGCAATGTTCTTTTTGGAGAGCAGTGGCTTTCTCCTTGCAACCCTGCCATGCACACCATTTTTGTTCAGTGTTCTCCTGATGGTGGACTCATGAACATTAACATTAGTCAATGTGAGAGAGGCCTTTAGTTGCTTAGAAGTTACTCTGGGGTCCTTTGTGACTTCACCAACTATTACACACCTTACTTTTCTTGGTCGACCACTCCTGGGGAGGGTAACAATGGGCTTGAAATTCCATTGTATACAAGACTGTGGATTGGTGGACTCCAAACTCTTTCGAGATGGTTTTGTAACCTTTTCCAGCCTGATGAGCAGCAACAACTCTTTTTCAGAGGTCCTCAGAAATTTCTTTTGTTTGTGCCATAATACACTCCACAAACGTGTTGTGAAGAGCAGACTTTGATAGATCCCTGTTCTTTAAATAAAACAGGGTGCCCACTCACACCCAATTGTCATCCCATTGATTGAAAACACCTGACTCTCATTTCACCTTCAAATGAACTGCTAATCCTAGACGTTCACATACTTTTGCCACTCACAAAAATGTCACACTGGATCATTTTCCTCAATAAATAAATGACCAAGTAATGTAATGGGTTCTCTGTATCTACTTTTAGGACTTGTGTGAAAATCTGATCATATTTATGCAGAAATATAGAAAATTCTAAAGGGTTCACAAATTTTCAAGCACCAATGTACATGTTTACAGAACCTCCATAACGTAAACCTTCCATAGTTATTAAAGGTCTTTCTTTTCCACTCTTCATCAAAGTCAAGATCCAGAGTAATATTTGGTTAATTAGGTTAAAGGTTTTTTCATTCAGAAGATTTGACTTTCAGTCAGCAATGATTCCAGGGTTTGTAATATATGACATAAAGAAGATTTTCAGGCACTTCTGTCAAGACTTTGTCTGGTAGTATCAAACCTGCACACAAACCTGTCAGCCTGTCAGCAAAAGAACATCCTCAGTGCACCACCAGCAAGGCAACATCACAAGACATCATCACAGAACTTCAGGCCTTGTGTTATCGACTAAGAGAACATCAGGCCTGGAAGAAGCTGGAGTGAGTCTGTGCTTGCAGGCTGCCAGAGATGTTGCTGTAATGAATGAGACAAGAAGCTTCAAGCAGCTGCTCTCTGGCTGGCAGTGACACTGACAGCTCACAGCTTCAGCTCAGCAGACTGGCTAGAGCACATCTGGGCTACGTTCCTGCTCAGCCAGCTACCATTTGGCTCACCATGCACTTGGTGCTCGTATCTCAGAAGCCCACACTCCAGTCTTTACCATCCACTCTTTTACATATATACAGCCATGTCAGAATAAAACTTTGTATATCCACTATAATTTGAAAACACCTTTTTGCACTTTATATTGTCTGAACATGTGATTTGATTGAGTGATTTCTAGGCCAAAGACCAAAATGATTCCAATTTTTAAGTGTAGTTTTCTTAACAGTACTTACTTATTTTAAATGTAGCATTATTTTAGCATAGCT